>PVHX01021408.1:0-29840 GCA_004024805.1 Geosciurus inauris
CTCCTCCTCCACACACCTCCATGTTCAGTGAGGTCCTTGCTGAGCACCCACAGGAAAGAGTGGTTTGTCCTGTGGCCATTCATTTGCCCACACTGGGCATGGCCAACTCATTCACCACCTTGAAAAATCCTGTCCAAAGAGAAGTGGAGCATCTTACTGGCCCTCATCCCCCAAATGCCAGACAGCCTTCTATGTGTTGGTCAAGACTTGGCATGCTGCCTTCAGGACAGTCACATCTGCAGTGGGAGCACTGAAGGCCACAGCTTCACTAGCGGCCAGTTCGTAAGGAGAGGTGGCTGTGAAGTGAAGGTGGTCTCCACAGGCATGGGAAAGACGGCTCCATGGAGAGGCTGGTAGGAAACTTTCCCAGAGGGAGGCTGAGGGAAATTGAGGCAACAGGCCATGGTAAAGGAGGGAGACATGTGTGAGTCCAGATTTCAATGTTTCCTAGGAGCTTTCCCTTCCCAGCCTGAGAAGACTGAGTAAAGCTTCCAGGGACACTGAGGTCTCCTGAGTACCAGGGGCACACTGTTTTGACGACGGCATTTTAAGATGCCTTTTGATCCTATTTGGACCCCAAAGAGACACTGTGTTATCGTGTGTTTCATTGTTTTAAATAAATAAAAGACATCAAAGAAACTGGGCGAGATCAGAGCTTCTGGAAGAGCCTTGCCGCCTGTCTTAGCTGTTCTGCTTCACAGCCCTGTCTATAAAGATGGGTCAGTAGTGTGGTGGGAAGGACCCAGGAACCCCGCCTGGCCCCATCTCAGGCAACGTTGCTCCGGAGCTGGCTCGGGGCCTCCTGAGAGCTGGGTGTCAACTCTGTACATTTCTTCCCTGTTCCTGGGTCAGGGACACCACACTGGGGGCCATAGTGTGAGTGTCGACACCACAATAATTGGCAAAAGCTACCTACCAGGGTCCTCAGCCCCTGCCCAGGAAGTAGCTGCTGGATGTTTACCAACACCCAGGGGATCCAGGTGTGGAGCAGTGCCCTACGGCCTGCTGGCTCAGGGACCCTGGCCAGTCACTCACCCTGCCAAGCCTGGACTCTGCCCTGTCCATTTGCCAGGGCTGCCATAACAAAGTGTTTCAGACTAGGGGCCTCACACAGCAGGACCGACTGCCTCACAGCTCTGGAGGTGAGCCTGAAGTCGAGAGGTCGGCAGGGTTGCTTTCTCCTGAGGGCTGGGAGGGAAGGCTTAGGTCCACACCTCTCTCTGCGGCTTGTAGATGGCCATCTCTTCCGTGTGCCTCTGGTCATCACCTTCCGCCATGCACGTCTGGCTTGGTGTCCAAATTCCCCTCAGATAAGCCTTATTGCTTTAGGGTCCACACTAATTACGTCCTTTTAACTTTACGCCTGCAAAGACTGTCCAAACGAGGCCGTGTTACATAGGCGCCACAGCTCTTCCCATGACGTTCTCTAGACATGAGAGCTAAGAATACCTACTTTACAGGCTTGTTTTGAACACTAAAAATACACATAAAGTAACTGACAAAGAGTTGGTCTCCAGGGCCATGGCTTTTATTGTGATAAGTACAAACAGATATCTAGCTCATGCTCTTAAAGTTTCCAGGGCTCTCCTCTTTGTTATGTTGCCTGGGCCAGGGAGGAAACTGCGTCTTTCAAGAGGAAGGGGTTGGGATGGGGGAACCACACAGGGTCTGCGCAGCCCAGAACCAGGCACCCACCCACCTGCTGAGCCATGGGCACCTGGCCTTTGCTGTGGCACTGTGCTGAGCCTGCTTCCTGGCATCTGCTCTGAAAATGTTAGGAGCCTTCCTCCAAGACTGCTAACAACATTTCTTTCTTTTTTACTTTTTAAAAACTGTCGCAACATATACACAGCATAAGACTTACCATTTTAACCACGATTAAATATTCAATTCTTTGGCATTAAGTACATTCTCCCTGTGCCTACCACCAGCAGCCCTCGGCAGAACTTCCTGTTTTCCCCAACTGAAACTGCACCCATTAACACCAACTCCTCCTCCTCCACCCCCAGCTCTGGCAACGACCTTTCCGTTTCTGCCTCTGTGA
This sequence comes from Geosciurus inauris, assembly GCA_004024805.1. Lineage (NCBI taxonomy): Eukaryota > Metazoa > Chordata > Mammalia > Rodentia > Sciuridae > Geosciurus > Geosciurus inauris. The sequence continues at coordinate 2,045 of PVHX01021408.1, forward strand.
TCTTGACTATCCCCGTGCTCCTCTCCTAGGTGGAGTCACATGGCATTTGTCCGTTTGTGGCTGGCCTATTGCACACAGCACAAGGTCCATCCATGTTGTAGCACAGGTCAGCGTTTCTGTTCATTTCAGACTCCTCTGCTGACCCATTCCCCATGATGGGCATCTGCCTGGCCTGCTGGACATGGGAGCTACTGTGAGTCTCCCGTTAGATGCTCACCTCCAGGCCCTGGTGCTCTAGGGCACGGTGTCCTTTTCACAGCTCCTCCCGTACAGCTAGCTGTGAGTCTAAAGTGGCCATTTAGGAAGAACACTTCCCCCTAAATCTTACTTTAGCTCATGGAACTCAAAAGAGGCCCAAGTCAAGGAACCAAGGTACAGCTCCAGAGCGTGTGATGCTGTGGTCCCTCAGGCAGTGGCGAGGATGGGTGGGGAGCACAGGTGGGTGCTGATGAACCAGCTCTTCACAGGCCTTCACTCACATGTCAGAGGGGACCAGAGGACCTCAGCCTTGCAGCCTTCATATGGGTGAGGAGGGGAGGCACAGAAGTCCTGATACCAGGGAAGTCTTAGGAATGGACCCTGGCTTTCCACCAGCAAGAGGCAGAGGCGGCACTGCTCTGGCTGAGGTTTGCTGGGCAGGCCAGGGGAGGCTCGAGGGGGCTGAGGCTTGGCTGGGCCACAGCAGGTGCAGGCTAAGATGGCTGCGACCCCCTGGGCCATCTTCCAGCCTTGGCCCTGGGAGGAGCCGCAGGCTCACCAGTGACCACCTCCACAGGCCCACAGGGACTCCAGGGGCATGGCTCCCCTCTCTGGGAAGCGGCTGGTGGCCCTGGTCTGCTGCAGAGCACTGGCGCCCACGCAGGCTCCTGCTCTCAGGAAGCTTTCTCCACTGCCCTTCCTTAATGGCCTCCCATGCCTTTCCCCTTCCTTAATGGCCTCCCCTTACTCCCTCCCACTCACCCCTCCCGTGCCAGGCCCACAGCTGCCTTCCTGCTGTTTGTGCCTTGCCCATGTGTGTGTTGTGAGTGTGTGTGCATGCACGAGTACTGAGCAAGCCCCTGCCCTGGGGCTCAGGAATTCCTGGTGTGGCCCGGGACTCCACCACCCAGCTGTTCAGTCCACCAACACTCGGTGTCTCTGGGCTGTGTCAACACTCACACTGAAACTCACCCCTCACTCTTAATAGGCGGCTTCACATGCACGCTGACACACCCGAACACACCCAAACACACACACGGACATGGACGCTGCGGCTTACTTGTACGTGCTCAAACACACATCCCACACTAACACACACAAACACCACCCTCACACATTCACACAACGCCACACACTTACACCACACTCACATATGTCAGATTTGTTTTGGGAATCTGTCTGCATGATCGTGGAGGCTGAGCAGTCTTGTGACTTGTCGTCTGTCAGCCAGGAACCCAGCGAAGCTGGTGTGTTAACAGTCCACACCCGCAGGCCTGAGAGCCAGCGGCTCTGATGACGGATGCCCCGGGGGGTGGATGTCCCAGCTCAGGCAGGGAGGGTACTTGACCTTTCTCCACCTCTGCGCTCTGTTCCTGCCCTGAGTGGTTTGGGAGCCTCATGGCCAAGGGCAGGTCCTTGCTCTGTCTACTACTATCCAAATGTCCTTGCAGATACACCCAGAAATAGGGGACGGGGCATCCTTTTCCCAGTCAAGTGACATATAAAACTGACCGATAGCAATCCCAGGTGAACTTCCACAACCTCCTCCTGCTCACGTGTCCTCTGTCCCTCTTCTGTGTCTGTGGACAACCAGCCCATGCTCTTGGCTGACCAAAGCTCGCACATGTGGGTCCATCACCTCCCAACGCCCAGCAGGCTCTCCCTCTTCTGCACCTCTGGTTCCCTCCCTCCCGGCCCACCCCACCCTTGCACATGTGTTCTGCCATTCCTCCCTGTCCACAGCACCAGGCCCTGTGCTCCTGGATGCCCCCGTCCCTCCAGCTGCTGCTCTGCAGCTCCGGTCTCCACTTGGGGCCCCAGTCACCCTCCTCTGGTTCCTTCTTGAGCATGCTCAAAGTTGGTCGACTCTAACCAATCTGTCAGAAGTGCTGTTGTTGAGGTCAGCAAGGATCCTGTACGGCCTGCCGAACCAGCAAGGCTGATGGGAACAGGCAAGAGGAGGTGCCGGAGACTTGGGAGAAGAGAATGAATGTGGGGACCTGATGGGTGCTGGGGCCTCTGGAGAAGGGACATAGGGAGTGAGTGCAGGGGACCCTGGTGAGATGCTGGGGTCCAGTAGGAAACAGGAACCAACATCCAACAGATGGGGATTCTTTCCTGATTCTGCCAGCTTGGGGGCATCCCTCAGTTCTCTAAGGAGCAGCTTTCTTACCTTTAAAACAAAGATACTTGGAGCAGTTTGAGGATTCCCTTTACACAGGGCATGTCCTGTCTCAGCACAGTGCCCCGCTCAATCAACAATAGCCACAAGTACGGTTTCTCGTGGTGGACAGCTATGATTTGAGTCTAGCCAGTTACAGCCACCTGGATAATTTAGCCTTCCTTCCCCACAAAAACCCATAAAGGAGAGAAGCCTCCTTGGTCCAGTGGCCTCCTGCCCTCCCCAGAGGAACTAGTGGACACTCCTCTCGGCTCCACGCCAACAGCCGCCCCCATCCTGACCTTGGAGGCTTCTTATGTGCAGTCCCCAGGCACGAAATGGGCCACGTGGTGTCTTTACTGTTCCAGTTTTCCATTCTCTAGGCCAAGAGGAACTAACAGATCTTCCAAAACACCTCACAGGGACCGTGGCCACACGAGGCTGCAATGCAGGCCCCGTCCAGGGACAGAGACAGGATGCACTGTGCGGCGTGGCTGAGGAGGGCCTGGGAAGCTCGGCGCCTGCAGGGGCTTTCACACCCACGGGAGCCACTGCTGGCGAATCGGGGTCAGAGAGCTGGTTCCCCTCTCCTGGCACTGCCGCCTAACTCAGTCTCTCAGCAGATGTCACTCTTCCTGTGATCCCCCATGGTCCCTGCTCACAAGACTTAAGTTCCACCAGTACCCATACCTCTACCAGGAGGATATTTTGGTTAGGTTTTGAGAGGAATTCAAAGTCCTATTTGTGTGAATCTCTGGCAAAGATCCAGGCCCTGAGAAGGCCTTTTAAACTGGGGGCGTGGTGGCAAGTTCAGCCATGCAGGTAACCAGTGACAGCAGAGTGCGGCCCGCTGATTGAGAACCAACTGCAGGGGTCCAGGCGAGGATGGAGGAAATCTAGCCTTCCCGTGAGCTGGGCGCCACAGTGAGGGTCAGGGCCACTGTACCCACATGTAGGCTGCTCTCGGCAGCAGGTGTCTTGCAGAGGGGAGAGGGGCTAAAATCCACCCAGACAGGAGCCTTTTCCTGAATTGTATGCAGTGGCCTGGGGACTAGTGGTGGCTGGAATCAGAGCACCCGTCCTGCCCCAAGTGCTGGGGACATGGCTATCAGCCAAGTGTAGGCTCTTCCCAGGAGGAACACAACCAAGAGGGCAGAAGCAGCAGGAGCTGAGGGAGGCGTTTTCTGCGGCCGTGGTTCAACTCAGTTTTGTTATTTTGAAAGTAGTGTGCATTGAGTCTAACGTGCCAAACGCAGCGCTAGGCACTCATGTAATCAGAAAACTGCTCCCAGGTGTTGGCCTTGGGCTGGTTCCCTGGTGAACACACTGAGCCAGAGGAACCTACCGAGGGGCAGGTAAGCGAGCAGAGGCCCCCGTGGTGCCTACCCAGTGGTTTTCCTTTTCTTTGCTCTGTCCCTTTTGGAGGTTGATGTTCAGCGATGCATTTTTATTTTGCATCCTGCACTCATCAGTATTAAGCTACTTTTCAAATGGAAACCATATCTTCTTGTGAAACATAAAAGCATGATGAGAAAATACCTTGAAAATCGCTAAGTATCACTAAGATGGTATTTTAACAATGCCACTGTATGTCGTTGCTCAAGATGTTATTGTCATCTGTTGGGATGTAGAAACCGTGCCCTAAAATCACTTTTCTTTTCTGAAGGACTGACATGGGCATCTGTGGTAAAGAAAAAAAAGAGCAAGATTTCCCTGACAGCTCCCAGGGGCTGACCCCAGTCCTCACAGTGGGAAACAGGTCTAGAAAAGGTGTCACCAAGCAAACAGGCACTAGAATCTTGACCTGCATTGTCAAGCAGATTCTGCTGTGTCCTATCTGTCTTCTACGGGACCGAGCCTAATGGGGTCCTTAATGCAGGACTTTAGAAGGATGCTGAAGAATTTTAAAGGATTACTGAATCTGCCCTCTGGAAAGAGGACTCAATATTGTTTAAAGGAAATGACGAAAGTGTTCATGAGCAACAAATTAACAATTATTCATTAGGTGGTTTTCAGATGCCTTTAGCCTTGACCCTTCCCAGTGTTGAGGAATGGGTCTTCTGATGCGTGTGTGACCATCGCAAAAACGCAACGAGATCGGAGGGCCTCACGGCTCCAGCTTGGCTTTGAATATCAAGAGCTAGAGCAGGAAACGAACAGCAGAGGATTTGTGCCTTGGTTTCCAGGAGAGAGGGAGCTATGGGCTAGGTGCACTGGCCGAGGAAGACAGGGAGAGAGGTAGAGGGGAGTTAGTCGCAGGGGCATCATCTCGGGGACGGGTGAGGGACATTAAGCCAAGCAGGAGAACTGATTGAGACCTGGGGAGGAGGCTGGTTGTGACCTAACATGCAGTTAGCCTGGGGTGGTGACTGGGGACATCTTCAAGGTACTCCCTTGTTGGTGGTCCTGGGGTGGGGGAGGTACATGGGGTCCTGAGACCTCTGAGTGGTTAAGGAGGTCAGGGTGCATGTCCTGAGCCCGCCTTAGTTCTGGGGACCTTGCTTGGGTTGTGTCACCTTTATTGGTCTTGAGGGGAGGGTTGGAGGAATGGCCTCTGAGGCTCTGCCAGATCAACGTCTCTAGGTCAACCAGAGGCACTGGCTGGTGGATGAGCCTGGAGGACAGAGGCCAACGCAGGGGTGAGCTGCAGTTGCTGACCAGGGTGGCTGGAGGAGTGGCAGGCGGGAAGCCTTTGTGGATGGTGGATCGGGACTTCAGGGGAGGTATCTGGATAGGGGAAGGGACCCCTCACGGGGAAGGTAAGAAGGAGGCAGGAGGGATGGAGCCCAGGGCGGGAGGCAGGTCTTGGTAAGGAAGGAGCAGGAGGCAGAAGAGGAGTGAACTCACAGCCTTGGAATGAGCAACCGGGACTCTAGGGGAGTTCTGCTCAGACGAGGCCCATCTTCCCTGCACAGCAGAAATTTCCACGGAAGCACAGAGGACAGTGTTTGGGGTGAATGCATGGGAAATGCAGCAGGGGCTAAAGCATTCCAAAAACACATAGGGGGCCCCACTCAGAGCAAAGAGGGTGAAGTCACAGTGAAGCCAGTTTGCTGGTTTTCTCCTGGACCTAGAAAATGGTCATTTTGCCCCAAGAGGAGTTTAGAGTTGCCTTCCCATCTCACACGATGGTCTCGACTGGGCCTACTATGGCCTCTCCACAGGAGGGAGAGCTCTGGTCCTTTTGGCAGCCCGTGCCCTATGTTCTGGTCATGAGGTGGGCCTGTCCAGCCCTGGGCCTGGGGGAGCCATCTTGGGGACCTTCAGTGGGCTTCACTTTCCTGGACTGGATCCTTACTGCAGGAGCGTCCCTCACTCTGGGCTCACCAAGATGGAAGATAAATCGCTGAGGTCTTGTCACCATAGATGGTCTCCAGTAAGACGGTCCCACGGCAAGTTTTCTTCTTTATAAAGATACGACAGGGCGCCCCGATGGTGGTGTCCTTCCGCCGTTTTGATTTGCATTTTCACTACGTTCCACAAGACCATCAACACTTTGTTCTAAATTAGGCCTGGGCTAGATGATTCTGCCCAGCTGTGGGCCGATGTGTGCTGAGCACATTGAAGGCAGGTGGGGCCAAGCTGTGATGTCAGCTGCTCAGCTGTATTGAATGCACTTTCCACTCAGATGGTTTCGACTTGCAATGGGCTTCTTGGAATGTGGCCCCATTGTTGAGGAGTTGAGGGGCATTGCTGCTTCACTGCAGAGACCAAGGCAGGGAGACACTACTTCATTTAATGCATTCAACTTCACCAGAGTGCAGGCCCGGCTCTAAGTCCTCAGGCATCATCTTGAATGTGTCTCCTCCAAAATTTAGATGTTGCCAGTGGCAGTGACGAGAAATGGGGCCTTGAAGATGTGACCAGGCCCAAGGGCTGCTCCTCCCAGGGGATGAGGCCCTGGTGAAAGAGGCCTTCTCTCACGTGTTTGGTTCAGCGCGTCCTTTCCCCTTCTGCCATGTGAGGGCACAGTGCTCATCCCCACCAGAGGATGCAGCCTTCCTGCTGCACTGAACCAACTGGCACCTTGACCTTCAATTTCCCAGCCTCCAGAACCATGTGAATGTCTGTTCTTTGTAAATCACCCAGGCTGTGGCATTCGGTTCTAGCAGTACAATGGGCTGAGATGGGGGATCCAGAGGGGCCATGGCAGATGGGCCCTGATTCCCAGGAGCTCAGGTTTCAGCAGACTCCTCGACTCTTGCAGCAAGTGGTCAAAGGCTAGCTTTTTTTGGAGCAGGAGCCTATTTTCAATGATAGGTTAATTTTCCGTATGGAGAACTCGGTCATCTAGATGGACCCAAGCCAACTTTTCTGCTCTTACTCAAACATGAAGCTGTTTTCTATTCCCATCAGGCTCAGAACTCCACGCCCGATGATTTTGACCTGCATGTCCACATGTCTCAAAGTAGGGCAGCGAAAAGAGGGATTCACACAGTGTGTAACATCTTCGTCATCCAGGATGATGGCAGCTCAGCCTGGGTCATCAATTTCCTCAGAGAGTGGACAGCTGCTCATCCCCTTGGACCCCCTTGCTTCTGGCTTGGTCATAGCCTCTAGAAATGTTTCAGATCTCTGTCTCCAGGAAAATAAAAGCATGTGCCCCAGGAGGCATTCAACATGCAGTCCCAGTAGAGAAACTGGGTAAAAGCAGGAGAGTGTCTTAATCTTTGGGTGGTACTATAACAAAGAGCAATAGACCAGGTAGCTGATAAACAATAGAAGTTTACTTCTCACTGTTCCGGAAGCCAGCAGTGAAGTCCAAGGCACTGGTAGAGTCAGTGTCTGCTGAGGTCCCATTTCTCGGTTCTTTGGTGGCACCTTCTGTGGGGTCTTCACATGGTGAAAGGTGAAGCAGCTCTCTGGGGCCTCCTTCATGAGGGCACTAATCCCATTCTTGAGCGCTCCACCCTCATGACCTACATCCCCCATATCAGCACACTGGGAATTAGGATTTCAACAGACAAATTTTGGGAACACAAATTTTAGCTATCACATGGTGGAAAGTGAGTTAGAGCCATTGGGCTCAGGGGTCACCTTCCCAGGCTGGGCTGTGACAGAGGCCTTGGGGACTGGTGGGCAGTGAGTCTAGGAGGCGCCTGTTTGGAATCTCATATTGGATCGGAGAGTTTCCTGGTCTCCCACAGGACCAAAGCCATCCACCCCTCTGGGTTTTGGATGCCAGCAGAACCCTGAGCAGAGGCAAAACCTCCTGGACTTGTGTTTGCTCTGTGGCACCCTGTTGCGGGGCTGCCCACGCCTTCCTGCCTCTACTGTGGATGGTGCCCCTCTAGAGCTCTTCCCAAGGGACCAATGTTTTTCCCAAGCCTGGAACACTGTGTGGCTGGAAGTGTCTGAGCTCGGGCTGGGGTAGGCCCTGCCAGACTTGTTGGCTGTCTCCAAGAGTGCTGCAGAGACTGCACCAACGGGCAAGGTGGGCTCTGGGCCTCCACCGACGGCATTGGGGGAGGCTCCTGTGGGGTGCTCGCTGGAGACAGTTTGCTCTGTGCTCCTGGGCATGTTCTAGGAGACTGGTTTGTATGTAGTGGGTATTTTCCTTGGCCTGCCCCCAAACCACAGAGGTGGAAGAAAATCAATTTGTTAACAGTTCTCAGGAACAAGAGGCCAGCTGGGGAAAGAATCTACAGGCAGAATTCCAGGACAAAGACCTGAGTCTCGGGCCCCTGCCACTAACCCTTTGTCCTGCCAGAGCCACACTCACATCCTCCTTCCCTTCACGTCCTGCCACAGAGCCTGCTCCACCAGGAAGCTCCCTCGCTGTCCTCCACCTTCTTACCAGTGCTCTCCCTGCGGGGTGGGCTGTGCTGACCTCAGGACTTGTTTGGATCTGTATTATGCTTGTTAAAATGAGTGCAGTCCTGGTAGAAAGTTCTCTGCTCCAGAGTAGCTGGGATGCATGTCTCCTAAATCCAGGTCATCTTTTTTGTTGTTACTATTCTAAGTTTTTAATTATTTTATGAAGATTTTTTTTTTTAAATAGCAGTTTTGGGTTTGTAGCAAAATTGATCAGAAAATACAAAGATTTCCCATACATTCTCTGCTTCCCCTCCAGGGCCTCCAGATTATCAACACCCCCTGCCCCAGAGCGGTGTGCTCATCACAATCCATGCACCTACATCGACACATCATCATCACCCTGAACCCACAGGGCTCACTCTTGCATCACGATGCGTGTCTACCATTCCAGTAGCTCATTGTCCTAAAAATCCCCTGTGTTCCTGCTGTTCAACCCTCCCTCCCACAAGCCCTGGCAACCACTGGTCTTTTAGTCTCCTTGGCTTGGTCTTTTCCAGAATGCCATGTAGCTGCAACCACACAGCAGGCAACCCCTTCAGATTGGCTCCTTTCATTTAGTAATCTCCTGTTAGACCTCCTCCACTCTCTCCCCCTCTTTCTCCCTCCATCCCTCTCTCCCTCACTCTCTCCATTCCACCCTCCCTCCCTCCTTTCCTTCTTTTCTGCTGGGAATTGAACCCAGGGCCTTGCGCATGCTGGGCAAGCACTCTACCACTGAGCCACCTCCCATCTGTGTCTTTCCGTGCTTTGATAGCCCATTGCGTTTTAGCACTAAATCATATCCCCTCATCTGGACACACCACAGTTTGTTTATCCATTCATCAACTAGGAGACAACTTGGTTGCTTCCAAGCTTTGGCAGTCACACATGAAACTCCTATAAACATCTACGTGCATGTTTAGTGTGGACTTAGGTTTTCCGTTCCTTTGGGTAAATTCCAAAGAGCATGACAGAGGGACCATAAGGTGAACCTGCAAACTCCTTTCTGTCAGTCTGCGACGGCTATCTTGCCTTCCCTCCAGCGATGAGGGAGTGTTCTGTGGCTCTGCCTCCCCACGGGGTTGTGTTCTCAGTGTCCCGGGCTTGGCCAATGCAGCGGGGGTGCAGTGGCATCTCGCGGTAGTTTCACTTGGCATCTCCCAGATGATCTGTGACAGGGAGCCCTTTTCAGTGTGTGTTTGTCACCCCGGGCATTTTCCTTCCAGTGCGTGCCAGCGCTCTGCTGGACCATGGCTGGGATCTGAGTTGTTGTTGCTAAGACACTGAAGCCAAGGGACAGGCTGCCTGAGGGCAGAGCTTCTGTCTGTGTCTGGATGCAGCAAGGCCAGTGGGTGTGCCTGCTGGTTGGACCGGGCCCTGGTCAGGCCCCTCTGAGCCTCATGCTTCTCATCTGTGATATGGGGAGAACAGCTGGATCTACTTTTCAGGGTTGTTTTGAGTAGTGAATGTACTAATGGAGATAGAGCCGCACAGAGCCGGGCATGTGGGAAGAGGAGTTGACGGTGGCGACGAGCATTCAGCTTGCCTTTTCAGAGAATGACGGAATCCCCTCAGTACAACGAATAGTAAAGCAAGGGCGGGACGGCTGGTTTCATTCTCTGGGACCAAGAAACGTGAGGCCCACCAATGATTACGACTTATTGCATTATTTTATCAAGAATATCTTTTTTTTTTTTTTTCTAAAATAGATGCCTAGGAGCTTTGGGAGGGGTGACTAGAAAGCTAAAACATACCAACTGGGCCTTGGAGGCAGCCCCCTGCCAAGCCAGGATCCAGCTGGAAAAGTACAGTTTCAACTGAAGAAATTACATTCAGAGAGTGGGGGAAAAAAAAAACAAAAAAAACACCTAGTTTGGGGACCTTACCCTGGAATCTAGCTCAAAGAGTGGCAAGGGGTCAGCTAGCTAACAGAGCCTGGATCCTGGGTCACCCCCCACTTTCTCCACTCTAGCCGAGGCTGCTCTGGCCTGGTCATCCTCACACCATTAATACAGGCGACTAACGGAATGCTGGACCTGGCCCAGGGGGAACCGTGTCCAGAGCGCTTCCTCCACACTTCAGCCGCGCAAACATCTATTCTGGGTTTGGGCCGTTTTCCAGGCTCGGTTACATGATGATAAACAACAGCGTGTTGTTGTTTTTTTTGGGGGGTGGGTGAGTGAAATTTTAACTGGGTACCTCACAAAACACAATTTCAAAAACATAATTGAAGAAACAGTTAAGTGGAAAAGTTAGAGATATACAGATTGTGTGTGGCTATGAAAACATTTCCCACTGAGCTTCGTGTTTATTCCTTGGGCTCAGCAAGACCTGCGCGGCCTCATTTTTGCAGAGTCATTTGTGTTTCCCATAGAGTCGGGGACTTTTCTTTTATAGACAATCAATAATGATCTATCTGACTTTCAGGAAAAAAATGGAAAGTGAAAAGTTCAAGAAATCAATTAGGTGGCTTAAATTTGCTGAGAAATTCAGAATAATGTTCATGACTAAATTTTACAAAGTAAATCAACATAGTATGAAGAAGTAAATTAACCCGGAATGACAGAATGAAAGGATGGTTCCCATGTAACCTCATAAATTTCCTGCTTGATGCATTTCAAGTCTCTGATTTCTAATAAAATTCTCATGAGAACATAGTATTGCTCCATAAAAACTCCGGAACTCTCCCCATGAGAACCAGCTGGTTTATAAGGGCACATGGGTTCAAGGCTGCGGTTTATTTATTAAAAATTTCTCAGTAAATATATCATAGTCCACTGGATAGTGCCCTGTGATTGTGGCGAGGCCATGCATCATTCCTGCTGTCCCTAAGAACGAAGGAAAACAAGAAAAAGCACGTCAGGAACTCTCTGAACCAGAGGAGAATCATTTGTTTTTTTAAACTAAAGAAAGTTTATGCTCCTTTAGTTTACCTCCCACCCAGAGAGACCTGTGGAGTCTTGCGTTTGCCCAGCAGAGTTGGAGCGCTCCTGCCGCAGTAGTTGGCTGGGAGCCCTGCGAGAGGCGGAGGGGCATGGTTGTGTTTGTCCCTGTCATGAGGAGCAGAAGGTAGAAATGGGGGTGCTGCGGGTGCTCTGGAGGGATTTCAGACATCTTGGAGATAAGCTGCGAGTCTACAGCAGGCACTCAGGTAGTGGAGTCATGACCTGCCCATCTCCCCCCACGTGCCTACCACCTGGAAAAATAATGTCCAGTCACTTCGTGTCTTCCATGGGGACCAGACGCGTGGCAAAGAGCGTTATGGGCCTCAATCAGTTCCGCACATTGTCCTCGGACACTGCTGGGCTGTCATTATCACTTTCCCGGGAGCGGGAGGGCACCCTCCCACAAAAAGGTACGTCTCCTGCTGAAGTCATACTTAGAGCAGGAAATGCAAACCAAGGCACTTAACTCCAAGCTGGTGTCTGGAACTTGAGAGATGCCATGCGTGAAAACCAGGTCCTGTCCTGATTGTGCCCAGCTCATCCAGGATCCTCTTCACACAACCCACAGGGCCAGAGCTATCATGAGCAGGCACCTGAGGCGGGCTGGGAACGGCGTCGGGTTAGGGGGCAGTGACTCTCACTGGAGGCCCGCAGGGAGGAGGCCTTTGCCTCTGGGTACTGGGGCTCCACGGTGACCTATGGCTCTGGCACCGGCACAGGTGATGGCACTTATAACTGCTTAAACACATCAACAGATGAGAACAGGTTTGGCTCATGACTGACGAAGCATAATTTTAAAAAATTGTAGATTTTGCTTTTTAAAGAAGCATTAGTTGCACAGCAAAATTGAGCTGAGCAGAAGGGGGAGAGACCTGCTGAACATTCCCCATTGCCCCTCACACATCCCCATCAGAGTGCTGTGTGTTGCAGACACATGTCCACGTGGACATGTCATTGTCCCCTACAGTCACAGGGGTCCTTGGGGTCCACTCTTGGTGTCACGTGTATGGGTTTGGACAAGTCCATACCATATGTACCCACCATGGAGGACACGCAGAGTGGCTTCACGGCCTAAAAGCCCTCTGCCTCCGTCTGCTCAGGCCTCCCCCTGACCCTGCAGCCAGCCATCCTCTGAGTTCGATTTGGCTTTTCCAGAATGTCAAATAGCTGGAATTGTGCAGCATACAGATGGGGTTCTTCTTCCTAGTGACCGGCATTTAGTTTCCTCCAGGTCTTTCATGGCCTGTGGCTCATTTCCTTTTTAGCACCCAACAGTATCGCATTGTCTGAGAAAGGCCACTTCCACCTCGTGGAAATGAAAAGCTCTCTCCTCTCCAGGGAGGCCAGGGAGGCCCATTTTGAAACTCTCCATCCCTGAAGAGATGCAGATTATTTACTTTTTCTTAAATGACAACAATAACAGGACCAAACCCACAGGAGCCTTAGTCATTCACGGCTTGTTGGACCCTGCTGTAAAAACTGCCAGGGAGGGGCTGTGCGTGTCCAGTCCACCAGCGAGCAAGCCTGCTTCCCGGATGAGAAACTCGCTTGATGTTTCGTCTAACTTCGGGAAGGGTGCTTGCTGTTGGAAACGGAACTGCCTCGTATTCCTTTAATAGGAAAATGGATAGCTGCATTTGAATACCTAAATATTTTCATAAAACCTTAACCACGAACTCCAAGTAGGGCAGGTCGGCAACTTGCTGGGAATGCAAAATGTCCCGCGTGCGCTAAGCTTTGCGCAAGCTCCGTGGTGCGCCTGCGCGGTGTATGACTGAAAGCCGCGGACTGACCCACCAAACTTGCACTTCAAAGGGCCTGCGGCGGGGCCTTGGCTAACCCCGGAACCCCGGGGCAGCGCGCGCCGCCCGGCGAAGGCCTGGGGCGCCCCCTAGCGGCGCAGGCTCCCGGAGCCAAGTGCGCGGCTCGGAGGCTGGGACTGCGCGGGCTGGGAACCAGGACCAGCGCAGCTTTCCTCCTTGAGCAAAGCAAGGTGGACACGCTTCGGTGCTTCAGTAGCTCACCGCAGAGTGTCTTCGTTATGAGCAAGACCTGTGGCAGCTTCACTCCTTAAAATGTCAGCGTGTCTCCTTCGCTCCAAGGAGTGGGCTGCTTGTCGCTTAGAGGGCCAGCTCTGGGCTAAATAAGAAGGCAGCTGGCCCTTCATCACGAGCCGGACAGAGCCACCCCAGACCAACCTTTTAGTTGACAGTTACTGAACATAAATGACTAGCAACCCTGAATGTTTTCACGACCCTGCAATTCAGCTTGGACCCTTGTCCGCCTCATTCGCCCAGATTCATTGTGCGACTTCCTGGCTGCTGCGGAAAGATTCACACTGACCTCCAAATTCTTAACATGTTTGAGAATGGAAAGTTGGGTCTCAATATCCAAGTAAAACTTCATCCTTCACCCTGCAGTGGCTGTGACTGAGAACTAACTACAGCTAGAACAGATGCCCTCAGTACTGTCCCCAGGCCAGTCGCAGGGGGAAGGTAGGGACTAACATCTCTGGCATTCCAGCTCTGTTTGAGGAGCTGTGTTGGTCATTGTGTTGGTTTCTCTGTATGTCTTGAGAAAGGCTTGTGTCCCCCATCCCCAAAGACTCCATGAGAGGAGGCTTCTTCCCTGGTTCTGTACAAGGTCACCAGATGAGGGTGAGATGTCCTTCAGAGATTTTTTGGTGCTGGAGCAATGACTGTAAAACCTTCAGAGAAACTAAGCTGGAGGGCCTGAAGGTGCGCAGTGCCCTGGGGAGGCAGTGTCAGGAGAGGCAGAGTGTGGTGGAGGTACCCCTTGTTCCCTGGCCCCCTGGGACCAGCAGGAGGCCCCTGACTCCACTGTGTCTGGAGGGCAGCTGGGCGGGGGGACTCAGCTTGAGGACCAGGGAAAGAAGAACAGAAGGATCCTTCCACTTGGTAGGACAGTTCACACTGGTGGCCAGGCCAGCAAATAATGTCCCTGTCTACAGCAAAGGGGCCAGATGTTCCGAAAAAGGAAGTCATTATCTGTAACCTCAGATTTTGCTAGAAAAAGACTCATTTTCCACTTTGCTCTTCTCAATACTGCTGTCCCCTGAGGCACAGGAAGCCTTGCTTCTTCAGGGGTGGGCCAAGCTTCAGGTATGAGTGAAAAAAGAGTTAATCTAGGTATTTTTTTTTAAATTAATGCTTCATTTAAAAAAGAAAACTAGAGACAAAGTGTCATTTTAAAACCCCAAATCTTTAGAGTAGAGTTGGATGATATCCTTAACCAGCCTTGGTTGGTTGTTTCTCTGTGTTCTTCTAGTTTCAGTGGAAAGGACACACTAGGAACAGAAATCACGATTGTTTATTCTGTTCCCAGCCTCATCTTCCTCCTTTCCTTTCCCTATCCCCAGCCTTGCCAATGTGTAAACAATTCGGAAAAATCCCCAATGAGCTGAAAACCTGTCCGTTACTCCAGCTGGAAAGAATTGTGTTCCACCAAGATTTAGGCCCCATGTATAATGGAAACCCTGACGGCGATACTGTAATTATAGCCTTGCCATAATGACTGTATCAGTGTGGACTTTTCCATGGTACTTTTCCATGGGAGATCTCCTCCTGTGAAATGTTAACTTAAAATCTGGATTATAGGTTTCACTTCAGAGCAGGCAACGCTGCAGCCTAAAGTTAGCGATGACATTGGCTCTGGTAGTCGTGGATCACAAGGGGGACAGTAGTCACATTAATTCTGGAGAGACCAATGGTGAAGACTTGGGGTTGCTCAGTGCAGGAGCTGACCTGGGCGAACTGCATCATCTCCCACATTTTAAACCAGGGAATAGTTTCTTTCTTGTCTGGTGTGGGGGCTGCAGTAGAAAAGAAAAATTGAACAGAGCCAACTCCTATTAGGGTGACCACCCATTCTGGTTGGCCTGAAACTCTACAAACCTCAAATCCCAGGGAACCCCCAGGCCTGGGGAGGGCAGACAGCCAGTCATCCTTAGTAGAAGTATGTATATAGAGAAATATACACATGTATATATAGAAATATATTTCAATATATAGAAATAGAATACATATATAATATAGAAGTAGAATCCAATTCAAGACAGAAAACTAATGGTCTCAAAGAGAGAAACCAGGCTGAGTTTCAAAGGAAAATCCTTTTTTGGTGCTTAAAAACCCCTAGTGTCGTCAGCATTTAGCTGGAGAGTGGATCCAGAAGAAACCATCAAGCCTCACGCTCAACGTGGCAGTATATACCATGGACAGGTGAACGCATCTGCCCGCACCTGGTGGGGTAGCAGGTCCGCCTGCCCTCTGGATGCAAGAGCAGAGATCACCTCAGGGCCTGTGGTGAGGTCCACTGCTCCTCACCTTCCCACCTGGACCGAACCTCTTTTCTCTATGATGAAAGAGGCAAAGGAGAAAAGCTTGGCAGTGCCGTACTCAAGGGCCCTGCTTCTGGGATTATTCCCCCCACAGACCCCTCAGACTGTCCTGCTGTCCTTTCTAGGTTCTGTGAGAACCATGGACTCTCAGGAGTTGGGGCCTAAGTGGGGTTGAAGGCCTTTTCCCCCACTCTGTAGAGCAGCAAGAGAAAAAGTGTACTTCAGACCTCCCTTTGGATAAAAGCAGATCTGTGGGGACATGAGGGTTAAACCTGCTTGCGGATTTAGAAACATGAAACGTCAGCATGTGCATGGAATCTGTTTCTGGATTCGTGGATTCAGAGCCCTTGGTAACTGTTGATCCTGTGTGCTGCTGTAGCTTAGATCACTGTGAATTCCTGGGTCACACGATGGAGAGACAGGGTACCAGTGCAGTGAAGATGCTATGCCACCAGGTGCAGGCACTGCCATTGGCCCGCCTATGCGGGAGGCCTGTGGTCCCCGGCAGCATGGGTTGGTGAGTCCTGGGCCTGTGTCTCCACCCACCCCTCAGGCAATTTCCAGCCTTCCCTTCTAGAAGAACGAAGGGCCTGGCCACTGCCCCAGTAGCCTGGGGTGTGAGTGGATGGGACCTAGACCACAGCCTGAGGAAGAGCCCCTTAGATGACCCACAGACCTGGCCTGAGTAGCATGTGATGCAGGTTCATGCCACTGAGATTTTGTGCTGTTTAGGATGTGCAAAGCAGATGGATCTACTTGTAAAGGAGGAGCGTGAGCCAGTGAGGGGCTGCGGCCGAATCTTCATTGGGCCATTCCTGTGTTACAGAGCCAGAAAGGTCTTCAGACATATTGTCCCTCCAGACTTTCTTCTGTTGTGTAGGATGGCCACAGATGCAGAATTTCCCTTGTGCTTTTCCTGCTTCCTAGTGGAAAGTCTAAAATGAGTACTGTGGATAAGCCTGCAAAGGCCCACAAGATGCAACCAGCAAGCCAGAACCTATGAAGCAGAGAGTAAATTTTTATTTTCACGTGCACCAGGGTGAGGACAACCATGTGAAGCAGATACACACAGAGGTCACACAGTGTGCCAGGGCATCCCGAGGGCATCTCCTGTGGCAACCCTGCAGTGATTTTCAGTTTCTCCTCTGCCCAGCCTGCCTGCGCTGTGCCGTGGGAGCTGTGTGGGGAGCTCCAAGTCCTCTGGCTTCACGTGTTTGTTTGTTTCAGTCCTCTGAAAACACGTGAAGTCCCACGATGGCTTCTGAGGAGAGGGCACAGGGCTTTCCTTTCCTCTGACTGGCCCCTGTGGGTTGGCCACTGCCCTTAGCAGCAGCACAGTTCAGATGGGGCCCAGTGGCAGCCACAGCCTTGTCTTTCAGCAAGTGGCAGCAAATTGGGTGCTCCCGGCTCTCCTTGGCTTTGGAAACTCCTCTTCACAATTCCGAGCAGCCCCTTCCAGTGTGAGAGGGAGACAGTCATGTTTTGAGGTATCAGAGCCACAAAAGTGGGGAGTTGTCTGCAGAGACCCGCATCCAAAATGGCCCTTCAGAAGCTTTGTTCCTAGTCCTTGAGAAAACCCTCACTGAATTCCACCCAAGGTGTTTGTGGGTGCCTGCCATGGGTCTCAGGAGGGCTGCACCTCGCCTTCCCCAAGGAACGCTGTCATGGCGGAAGGTCACATGAGTCATCTCATTTCCTGCAGGTCCTGGGGGCTGCGTTGTCCTGTCTTGGCAGGAATGGCAGTGAGGAAAACACATGAAGACGACCGGCCTGCAGCTTGTGGGAGACCAGGTGTCCCCTCATGGGGTAAGAAGTGAGGGTGTTCTGGTTTGGATGTGAGTGTCCCCCAAAAGCTCAAGAGTGAGACAATGCAGGAGGGTCTAGAGGTGAATTGACTTGGGTGGGAGAGCCTTCACCCCATCGGTGAACCGATGCCTGCAGGGATTAACTGGGTGGTGACTGCAGGCAGGTGGGGTGCGGCTGGAGAGCGTGGGGCATTAGGGGTGTGGCTTTGGGGTCTATATTTGTATCTGGCCAGCGGAGTCTCTCTGCTGCTCGATGGTCAAGTGAGCTGCTTCTCTCCGCCACTCTCCAGCCATGATGTCCTGCCTTACCTCGAGCCCCGAGGAGTGGAGCCGGCTGGCTGTGGACTGAGAGCTCTGAAACCGTGAGCCTCCAAATACACTTTTCCTCCCCTAAAATTGTTCTTTTTGTGTCTCTCAGTTACAGCAGCGCAAAAGCTGACAAAAACAGACTTAAAAAATAAAGAGGCCAGGCAGGTGCAACAGCAGAGCAGCAAGCCAGGTTCCAGCACGCAGGGGCAACTCTGCCATCCTCCAGGTGGTCTGAGAGGATGGATGCCCACAGTGCAGAGTCTGGGCAAAGAAGCAGCAGACGGGTACATGAGGAGGCACTGGGAGGAGGCATGGATAGTCGGCATGGGTGGCTGTAAGGGAAGGAGAAGCCAAAGGGGACCAGAAGGTGGGATGGAGGATGAGTCCAGCAGAGGCCTCAGCTCCAGGTGCCCAGCAGCCCACCTGGTAAGGAAGAGGAGGGGCTGGTAGTGAGGTGCCCCTGTCACCAGGAGCAATGATCATGCCGCAGGCAGGCATCTCTCCCATGAGAGCTGCAAGGTGGAGTAGAGCGCCACCCATATCCTTCCCTCCATGATGCTGAGGAAGAATGACAGGAATGACATGTGGGTTTGGCTTTGCCTCTGAGGAGCTGGACTGCAGTCTCATGACCCTGGCCTCTAAGGTTTATGGCCCACTCCAGCTCTTCCTATGTTGCACTTACCCATGGACAAGGGCAGCCTGTCCACCTCAGATCAGTTCCCATCCAGGGAAAGGACCGGCTAACGTTCAAGCTTGGGTGCAGACAGAGAATGACTGCCGCTGGTTTCCTGGGAGACCTAGCTTGGGCTATGATCCAGAACAGGGAGCCTATTGAACCCAAGCAGGAGCAGAGAGGCCTCCACCAGCATTCGGCAGAAAAAGCAGCGCCGTCACCAGGAGCTGGTCCGAGGCCCCCAGGCTGGCCATGGTGTTCTCCATTGGACAGACAAACATCTCACTGAGCACCAGGCAAGGCCGCCTGGAGACGGGACAGAGCAAGACTAAAGCAAGGACTGTGTGCAACCCACAAAACACATTAAATGGGTGGACACTGCTTCCTTACCAGTTACAGATTTCCCTGCACCAGGCACCCTCTCTCATAAATGAGATTTACTGCGATAGCCAGTCCCAGAACCCCACCACCCCGCATGAGTCCTGCTTCCTCAGACCCTCCCCAGGTCCACCCAGCTAGGCCCGAAATCCTGCCATTTTTTTCTAATCCTTTTGTGGAAATGTCCCCAGCCCCCCATGGGGTGTGCTCTCCTTCCCTGAGAATAACTGTACACCCAGTGGGGCGTTTCCCATTGGTCTCTGTCTCCAGTCTTGGCACAGCTGTCTCCAGATGTCACAGTCTCGCTCCATGGGTCTCGACCACAAAGATTAGGGTGAAGGACAGCAAGGTCTCACCATGGCAGTGAGTGGTCACTCCCAGGGAGCCTCTGGAGTGCAGGGAAAGGCTGGGCATGTTGATGACTAGAGAAGGTTCTAACTCATCTGGAAAACTCCAAAACCCGACCCATGAAGTCTCCACGAAGGAAGGAGCTGGCTGCTTGTCTTCAGGTCTCTCCAAGTGGTTCACTTTGAATCTCTGGGTTTCCTCCTTTTTGAGGGAGGGAAACTTCCCAGAAGAGACGTGAAGTTCTCATTCATGGTTCACACAGCCCTCGATGTCACAGGGGCAGGTTTTCCTTTGTAGTCTTTTGCTAAGGGGCTGTCTAGGCTTTATTTGTGCATTTCCAGCGAGATGGAACCTGCCTCCAGAGATGGTCTTGCTCACCTCTGGATAATCCTACCATAAATATCCTGTATGGAGCTCTATATTTCTTGGTGGTTCACATCAGCCCTGCAGGAAGAAAACCCAATGAGTCTTCCACAGGACAGCCCTCACGTCCCCACAGGTGGCAGACAGTCCTTCCTGCAAAGCAAAGCTGCTGCATGGCCCTGCAGCCAGTCTCAGAGGGGGCTCAGCAAGGTTGTGGCTCACTTCCCCGAGCATGATGGCACATACTGAATTTCCTCCTGTGCAGCTTTGGGATCCCAGTGACCAGCATCCAGTAGGTCCAGTTCTGTCCACCTGTGAGCCTTCTGTGACTGGTGTGTTTTCTCACCTGCTCACCTGCGGGCAGTGTACTCTGCGGCTGTGAAAAAAAACCTCCGAGAGGCCCTGAGCAGCAAGGGCATGCCTTGCTTCCTGTGCATTGGTGCTCACCCCAGCCCATTATTATTCCCCAAATGAATGGGAGAATGGATGAACGAAGAGTCGATCTAGTGTTCCAGGCCGTCCAGGACTAGGAAGTTTGTACACATGAGAAAATTCCCTATATCCACCCCACCTTCCCTGTGCCACGATGCCTTTTTACCATGTGTAGCAGAGCTGCAGTCCCCGATAAAACCCTCCCCAGGTCGCTAATTCTTCCAGGAATGTCGCAGGCACTATCCTGGGCCTTGAAGTCCTAGGGCTCCAAGTGGGGATGGTACTCTTAATTAACAGAGGAGGGGCTTCCAGCCTAAGGAGAGATCAGTGGAGGGTGGATGACTGGGAGGCAGCCAGGGAGAGGTGAGGTGGGCAAGGCTAGCAGGGCAAGGCCCTCTAAAGGTGTGCTGGAGTTGAGTATCAGAGGAGGAAGAGAGGAGGAGTGGGCTGGGAATTGAGGGGCCCATGTTCTTCTCCCCCTGCTGGCGAGAGCCTGGGCAGAGGAGGGAAAAAACCCGATGCTGCGAGGCACAGTGACTAACTCTGACATACTCATTCTTTTACAAGCTCCCCATACTTTCTATTTACCTGTTGCACTGAACTGTCTGATTGGCTTTCATGGCTGGTGATGAGGATGCCGATGGTCTGAGAGCTCACAGCAGAAAATGTGTGTGTGGTCTTAGCCTGAGTGGGACTAGCTATGTGAGGCTGAGCAAGGCTGGCTAAATGTTTGTGTGGTCTCAGTCTAAGCGAGACTGGTTTCCCTTCCTCTTTGGGGCTCTGATGCTGTCCCTGAACCCAGAGACTCCCCATCCTAGCAGCACATAGTCCTCCCCAGGTCCTGTCTCTAGATGGTTTATGATTGGATTTCCTTGGCCAGCTATGAAGGGAGGCTTGGAGAAATGATGGAAATTCCTACCCACAAAGGACTGCCTATGGGGAAAAGTTAGAAAGAAACAGTGGCAAGGGCGCATTGCTACACTTTTTGCTGGATGCCCTTGAGTTATGGATAGTTTCTCACGTGGAATGAAGGAGGAAGCAGTGTTTGGAGATAAAGCAAAGGACTGCTGGCTGGCTAGCCTGCAGGAAGGAGAGCTGGGATTTAGCTGAAAAATACCATCTAGACTCTGCCAAAGAGAACTGGAAATCTCAGAATGGCATTTTCAGGTTCAGTTCTGTTGATTACAATCATCGTAGTTCTCGTCTGTTTCCAGAGTTTGCATTCTCTAGCCATGCAATTCCAAGAAATAATGTAGTTGGAATACATTTAAAAAAAAGATTAATAAGGGGCTGGGGTTGTGGCTCAGTGGTAGAGCACTTGCTTCGCAAGCGTGAGGCACTGGGTTCGATCCTCAGCACCACATAAAAATAAATAAATAAAGTAAAAATATTGTGTCCATCTACAACTAAAAAAATATTTAAAAAAAAAGATTAATAAGCGCTTAGTGTCAGGAAAAGTTAGTTATAAAAGAACCCAGGATAAAATAGGATTCTGAGTTTTACCTTTGAGTTTCCTAGCGCCACTAAGAAGGCAAATAGGGACCACACAGCTCGCTGGAGGAGGTGAGCGCTTTGACAGGGAGCCTTTCCACTCCTGCACACTGTGTTAGAATGTCTCCTGTGCAGGCGCCACAGGAGACGTTCTTGCAAGATCTCAGAAGGCGTCCAGTCCTGCTCCCTCATTTTTCAGGTGTGCAGATGGAGAGCCAGGGAAGGAAGTGCCTTGTCCAAACACGAAGACGTGGGTTTTTCTCGCGGCACTCAGTGGCTGGCCCCATTACTGACCTGTTGTCTCACTGCTGTGACTGTTCAGATGAAAAAGCTTGCCTCGTGCGCCATCTTGCCTGGGCAGCTACAGTCCCTCTGGATGGACTCAGACTTGGGGGTGGATGTGAGGCAGGGCTCTTGGGCAGATCTCAGGCTCGTCTTTGGCAATGGCATCTGGGTGCCAACTGTGGCTGGATGGCTTAGGTCCTCTGCCAGCTCCTCACACACTGAGCTGCTTGGAGCACTTCCAGGGAGGCCTGTGCTGGGGCGGAAGTTTCTGCACGGGCCTGCACCTAGGATGGGGCTGATGTTGGCCACAGTGATGGGGAAGGGCTTCGCGCCCATATGGGGCAAGGGAGGCTGTGCAGGGCTACTCTCTCCCAGCATCCTCTTGGAGTGAGCCATCTGCAGGGTTATGGGGCTGCCTTCTTGGTTTGAGGACATGGCTGCTTCCGTGGTGGCACTGAAGTACAATGTTGTACTCTCCTGTCCCTCGCTTCCTCTCAGCTGCCCCATCGCAGCCCTCCCCTGCTCCCCGGGGGCAGCCCTGGCTCCCTCCTTTGGGCTGTCCTCCCCACATGTAGCTGATGGCTTCTGGGTGGGCACATTGTCCTGATGATCACTGGCAAAAGACACGTAACTCGAGGTTTCCAAGGAGTCCACCTGTGCTTTTGGGGCCCCTTCAAACTCGGAAGCTTTCTCTAGGGTTGAAGCATCATGGGGGGGTGACAGGAGGGCTTTCTGGGTAAACAGGGTTTGCCCCTGCAGACTGCAGTGTTGACTGGACCACCATGTGGGGGGATAAGAGCAGCCAGAACTGTCCTCTCCAAGGGCTGCATTGATCTTGGACACATTTCCTGTTTTTAGGGCAAGTTTCACCAGCAGCCAGTGGTGGTGGCTCAGGAAGGACTCCGTCCTGGAGCTTGGGTCCCCCAGCCCTGCCTCCAGAGGGCCCTGCTCTGGGCTGGGGGGCTTCTCCAGATTGGCCGGCATACAGCTTTCTCCGTGGCATGAGCCTGTGCTCTCGGGCCTCCCCGCAGCTGGAGGTGTGGTCTGGGGGTCCTGCTCTGCGTTGTCACGGCGGGCAGTGCCACTGCATGTCCTCATGAAGCCTGGCCAGATATCTGTGGATTTTGGATGTAGCAGGCTGTAATAAATAACCAGCGAGACACTGCCTGAAAAAAAAGAGTACCAGGTTATGTTCTTGGAAGTCCTTCATCCTCCCTGTGGTTTGAGGTTCCAGGTTTTAGCCATTTTGAGAGGAGTGATATCAGTAGGATCTGAAATGCGACTCTTATTTGGAGCCTCAATGTCAGATATGAATGTTCTGGGGGTAATTTGCAGCTTCTAGAATTTGCAGCTCATCAAGTGGAACAACAGAGTTTGACTCCTACTGATTCTGGGGCTTCTTTCTTGAGCACAGCTCCCATTGAGGGCTCTGGTTGTGTGTGAATGTGCACGTGTGTGCAGGTGTGTCCGTGTGTACGTGGGTGTAGTGGGTGTGGGAATGTGCAGTGTGTGGATGTGCAGCGCGTGGGAGCGGGTACATGTCTAGACCTTCAGTCGACACTCTGGCTGAGGTGCCATCCGCGCTCTGGTGCTGACCGCCCAGCTACGGGAGGCAGACGCTGCAGCCCAGGCTGGTCCTGCTCCTGAAAAGCCACCTCAAGGAATTTCCAGGAGCAGCAGCCTGGCTTCCTTTGTGCACAGACATCTTGATCACATTGTTGCCTTTTTGCATACTGTGATCCCAAGTGTTGACTGCTGGATAATCTCTTTAACAGAGCGTTTCAGTAAGCCTCCCACGCAGCACCCAGCTTCCCGCTTCCCGCGGCACTGCAGATGGCTGGGCAGGAAGTGCTGGGGATGCCAGAGCCCGAAGGCGCTGAGGACGCTGCCCAGACCCTCTTGGGGATGAGACACCAGGGCCAAGGCCACTGGTCAGTCAGGGCTCGAACCAGGGACATGGGGTGGAATCCCTATATGCTCGTGTGGCCTCTGCAGCAGGCCCAGCTCACAACTTCTGCACACTGCGCCAGATTCTCACATTGCCGGGAGACCTACTGTCACCTTTCACAATGCCTGACCCAAGACGAACCAAGCTGTGGGGTCACAGAAGTCCTCAGCACACTGATTCAGTGAAAAGTCCCTCAGGGGCCATGCCATTTGCTGATTGTTGGTTGTGGTCCCAGGCTGGCAGGCAGTAGGTGCTCGATGATGAGAAGGAAAGGTTGCGGGGTGGGGGGGTGCTAGATATGAGCTGGAACCGTCTGCTTTCCAGCCGGAGCTCTTTGGACTATAAGTCTCCCTCCCTCCCCCGCTCCTTCCCTTCCTTCCTTCTTTCCATTTGGTTTCATATTTACTAACATCAGTTTCGAAACAGCGTATTTGATTGCAAGTGTACGCTTAATATAGTTTAATTTTCAATGATGCCTGCATGTAACAACTGGCTCACAAAATTTCTTTCCTTTTCATTTTTTGTCTCTTCCTGCTGAGGATTCTGGGGGGGGGGAGGGGAGCCTGGAAAGCCAGGGCTGCTCAAGCTGTGCCTTCAGTAGAGAGGGACAAGCCGGCCCACTCTGGCTGAGTCCTGCCCATGCTCTTCCCACCCTGTGCACACAGGACTCCACTGTGCCTCCCCTGAACCAGAGCATGCAAATGAGAGGTTAGATCTTACCGCTGGCGCAGCCTGGATCCCACCTGGCACGCGGCCCCACCCCCAGGGATTGCTTGGCAGTGCCAGGAGCAGCAGAGAGCTGCAGGTTCTCACCTGCCTGGGCAGCCTGCCGTCTGTCATAGGCCATTCGTATGCACACGAGCAGCTTAGGAATGAAAGCCTTGCTAGCTAAGCTACGTTATGAAGGACTACACAGAGGCCTTTCAGTGGGCAGGTGGTTAAACTGTGGTTCTGCCATGCTGTGGAGACAGCTCAGTCATAAAAGGGAAGGCGAGGGAACAGGATCACCCCAGAGCTGGCACTGTGACTGTGTTTACGTAGCATCCTTGAGGTGGTAACTGTGCAAAGGTGGAGTGGTTGCTGACCAGGAGTTAGGGGTGTGGTGGGGGTGAGAGGAAGTGGGCACTGTAGGGGTCTTTGATGAGGAAGGTCTTCCTTGGTCTGGGATGTGTCACGTTTTGTCCTGGTTGGGAGACTGTGCTACAGTCTTGCAGGGTGGAAACTGGGTGATGGGTATAGGAATTCTCTGCAGGATCAAACCTACAACTATCCGAAAAGAAAGAGGTTCATTTGAAGAGTAGTGGTGGTTCAGCCGCCCACTCTGCCAGGCACAACTTGGGACTCTGAGGAGGAGGACACAGAGCTTAGGGCCCAGGGTGGTTTGGGGCTCTCATGTATTTGTTGTAGACCTGCGGTTTAGGAACCCTCTCTGCTGTGAACGGTCTCTCACCACTGACTGCTTGTGTCAAGGTCGCCCTTCCCCCAGTCATGGCTACTCACACAGGCCAGTCCAACCCCTGGGGCTGTGAGCAAGGACCCTGGGTCCCCAATGCCCACTTCTATGGGGAGGGCCCAGGTGTCAGGGGTCTTGTTACCTCCACATGCCTCCCTTGAGTACAGAGTGAGTAGAGGAAGGGTTGGGGCATAGGCAGGAGCTCAGGACCGAGACTTAAAGTGACCAATGGGGGATCCTGGGCACTAGGCCCTCTGCCACATGTGGTGGCCGTCCTGGACAGTTCCACCATAGGCCAGAGTGGCTGGCTGTGGGCAGGCTGGCATTGTCCTTCAAGTGCAGGGGTGAAGCCCCTGCTGAGCTTATACCAGTCCAGGAGGCAAGGTCAACACATGGGCACTGCAGGGACATCATGTCACCCATTCACTAAATGTGACTGAGACCTGAAGCCCCCAGGCATGGTGCTAATGCCTGTGATGGAGGTGGGTTGGGTGCAGCTTGGCCACTTAGCAACTGCCTGGTCTCGTGGAGCTTCTTAACATCCTTGGTGCACACCTTCTCTGTCCAGCCTTAGGTGTGACAGACACCAGGGTGCTTGTGGCCGCTTGCCCAGCAGGAGCTCCCTGTTCCGCTACGGATGGTGTGGCAAGGCCAGGGCAGGGAGGAGAGGGAAATCACCCTAACCCTGCAGGAGCCCGAGGAGGGAGCTGGTGCAGGAGGCATTTTGGCTAGAAGGGGCTGGGCCTAGCCTTGCTGGAATTCCCAGCGTCAAGACAGAACAATAGGGCTGAGCTCAGTTTCTCCTGCCTTGGAGGATGGCCTCTTGCCACTGTCCAGTGGCTCTGTCCTCAGTCACCAGCCCTTCACCTCTGAGCTCAGTTCCCTGTCTTTTGAGTCCCATGTAAAAACAAAAAACAAGATAACCAAATTTAGGAGGAGACTTGAAGAAGAAAGTCACAGTGAGTCTTACCTATCAGAAATCCAGACAAGACCCCTGCTACGGTCCACAGGCTGGTCCATGATGTCCCCTGGAGGAAGTCAGTGGCCAGCAGCAAAAGGATGAGGTTTTCCAGCAGCATTACCTACAGGACCAAGGCAAAGCCACTATGCCTGTCAGACCAAGGCAGAGCCACCATGCCCTCCCTGAGATCTGCAGCTCTTCCTTGCTGGCCCCAGGGCTCCCAGGCTGAGTGGCCCCTAGTGGCAAAGCCATGTCCTCGTCCTTGAGGGGAACCTCTCTGCAAGGGAGAGTCTCCTAGTGTGGCTCATTAAAATGTCAGAGTCACAGATGCCTAGCAAACACCGGAGTGGCTGTGGGGGATCCCTGGGTGAGTCAGGCTGGGCTGTCTCGTATTCCCACCATGTCTCTATGCCTAGGTGAGGTGCAGGCGAGTGTTCATATGGTAACCCGATGATTAAAGCCATGTGCAGAGCGCAGGGTGCCACTGAGCCCCAGTAAGCTACAGTCACAGACTTTCAGAAAAGTTTAGAGATTTGCTTTAAATAGGAGCATTTTTAAAGGTTAATTTGTTTTGCAACCACACAGTGGCAGTGGGGGAGGGGCTCTCCCCAAGGCTCTCTGTACCTGTCTCTGGGCTGGCATATTAACTTGTCTCTAATTTTTAAATATAAAAGATTTTATTAAAATATGTAAATTAACAGCATATAATTCAAGATTATACAGATGGTCCTTGATTTACGATGGGGTTACCACCCAATAAACCCACTGTAAATTGAGTATGGAAATAAGTCTATTATACCTCACCTCCCAAACACCATGGCATCACCCAGCCTATCTCAAGTGTGCCCAGAGCATCGAGCTTGCCCACACTTGGACAAAATCATCTAACACAAAGCCCGTGTACAGTGAAGAGTTGACTGTCTCATGTAACCAAACACTGCATTTAAAGTGACAGAATGGTGGCATGGCTGCAGCTTTGCTGCACTGCAAAGTCAAAGAATTGAAGTGGGGACCGTCTGTAGACTTAACTACGGAGCGTAAGACATACGAAAACTGAATCCTAATGCTGATGTGCTCAAAGAGCCTTAGAAAGCTTTGCCATGCAGATTCGCTGGTTTTGTCTTCACTCTAGGAAATTCAAATAAGGCGCGTGCTGAAAACTCTCAGGAGCTGTTGACTAATCCTGAGAACATGCCGTGCCCCACTCGTGGGCTTGCGCAGGGTCTCAACAGCCCCCAGGGAAGTTGCCAGCAGCCATGGGGAAACCTGGAATCTTTCACTCTGAGTCCCACCAGATGTCTGGGCTGTCCTCTGTGAGGACAGGCATGTCTGGGCACAGTCCACCTCAGTGCTCTGCTCCTGTCTCCCTTGCAATACCAGCCTGACTGGGCCCGACTGGGCCTTCCCCTCAGGGGCTTAGGGGTGGAACGTGTGTTTCCGGCAGTGGAGCCACCACTGTCTTTGCCCTGGGGAGACCCGAGTCACAGAGAAGTAAATGAACAGGGGACAGTGGAGTGCACAGGCCCAATGCTCAAGGCCTCCTGAGAGCCACGGTCTTGAAGGCCCTGCAGATGTGGCCTCACAGCTGTTTGGGAACAGGTGAGGACGGTGGGGTCCCGAGGTAAGAGACTAATTCTATGAAGTGGGCCCACGGTGCTGGCCCCACATGCTTTCTTTCCAAGAAGCAATTAACTTGCAGCCCTGCCTGGCCTCACTGCACAGGATATGTCACATTCCTCAGCAAACTACCTGCTCACTGCAGGAGAACGGCAGGCCCAAGACAGTGCTGATGGGAGGAACCAGATCCTGAAACTCTGGGAGTTAACCACAGTTCCTCCTAACCAGAAACTCCAGACGCATGTATGGTAAAGAACCCGATTAGAACTGGTCAGC
>PVHX01021409.1:0-29829 GCA_004024805.1 Geosciurus inauris
ACTTTCTTCCCTTGTTTTCTCATGATGTTTGTGTGTCTTTCCTTCTAGCTCTGCTGATCCAAGGTGTTACAGTTTTAACTCCTATACGGTTATAGTTTCCCTGCAGGGTTTCGTTACTTCTCCTCCAGTAGGTGGCGTTGTCCGTTGTTTGCTGGACTTTCCCGGCTGGTATCCTTGGTACTGGTCCCAGGCCAAGGTGCAACTCTGGGCTGCTGGTGGAGTCGCTGTTCCACCGTGGCCAAGGTTTGCTCCCAGGTGTTCACCTGCGCCCCCTGGTGTGTAGGAAGTTCCGCTGTGTTAGAAGGTGGTCCACAAAGAACAATAGCTGGGGTTCTGCTCAGGAGACAGTCAGTCCACAGAAGCAACTGCTAGCGGTCTCTCGCGGTTGGGTGGGCGCTGGGGCCAGGCACCCTGTGCGGAAGCAGGCCCGGCACGCCTGGGATAAACTCCGGGCTGAAGCCCTGGGCCGGATCCCCCACCACAACTACACTCCACCGGTAGGTGCCGAAGTCACTCCCCCTGGCTACCGCTGTCTCCCGGTGGCCCTGCGCTCACACACGCAAGCAAGACTCTTGCGTGGGGCGGTGAGCTACAGAGAGCTGCTCAAGAAGCTGGTTGGAAAATGGCACCCCGCTACTTCCAGTCTCAGTCTCAGAGAGCCAGGACCCTGGGCCGAGGCCCCCGGCTGCAACTGCGTTTCTCTGGCCGGCGCCAAAGTCACGCCTCCCGGCTACCGCTGCCTCCCGGTGGCCCTGCGCTCACACATGCGAGTGAGACTCCTGCGTGGAGCGGCAAGCCGCAGAGAGCTGCCAAAAAACTGGTTGGAAGATGGCACCCCGCTACTTCCAGTCTCAGTCTCAGAGAGCCAGGACCCTGGGCTGAGGCCTGGGCTGCAACTGCTTTGCTGCCGGCCGGCGCTGAAGCCACGCCTCCTGGCTACCGCTGCCTCCCGATGGCTCTGCGCTCACACACGCAAGTGAGACTCCTGCGTGGGGCAAGCCACAGAGAGCTGTCAGGAAACTGGTTGTAGAATGGCACCCCGCTACCTCCAGTCTCAGTCTCGGAGAGCCGTAGCCCTGGGCTGAGGCCCGGGCTGCAACTGCGTTTCACTGGCCGGTGCCGAAGCCACGCCTCCTGGCTACCGCTGCCTCCTGGTGATCCTGTAGTCACACACACATGAGTGAAATTCCTGAGTGGGATGTTGAGCTGCAGAATGATGCCAGGAAGCTGGCTGGAAAACGGCGCCTCCACCACTTCCAGCCCTGGGCCTTGAGAGCCTAGCGCAGAGTGGACTGTCTAGGCCGCCATCTTGGAACAGCCTCTCTTTAGATATTCTTTTAGGTCTTCTGTAGAAATTGCTGAACTGCTTTCTCCAGAAACATCATATATTTGGTAACTCAGCTCTTTGGGTCCTAATATCATTCCATCAGTTGATTCTTCAATACCTGTAGTGTTTCTCGTGGGTTCACAAGATGAATAATACATTACTTCATATTCCTTACACATATCTTCTGAAAACTTGGCATTTCCTTCAGGATGAGACCCTGATGTGGCTGCTGTTTCATGCCAAGGGCTTTCAGTTACAGGAGTAGCATCAGGAGTTCCAGGAGGAATTTCTTGCCATACTTTGGCATTAGGATTTAAACCAGTTCCTTTAGATTTACCTATTTCTCCTTCCATGGTCTCATGTTTCTTTCCTCCGTGTCAGAACGTGTCTACCTGATAACCCTTTTTTCCAGCAGACTCCTCCCTGCCCCTCATGGCCATTTGCCTCCTTTAGGAGGTCCATAAGGGACCAGGGTTGGTTGGTTTGTTTCCTCCCTCCCTCCCTCCCTCCCTTCCTTCTTTCCTTCCTCCTTCCTTTCTCCTCCTTCCCTCCTCCTCCTCCTCCTCCTCCTCGTCTTCTTCTTCTTCTTCTTCTTCTTCTTCTTCCTCCTCCTCCTCCTCCTCCCCTTCTTCTTCTTCTTCTTTTCTTTCTCTCTCTCTCTTTCCTTCCTTCCTTCCTTCCTTCCTTCCTTCCTTCCTTCCTTCCTTCCTTCCTTCCTTCCTTCCTTCCTTCTTTCCTTCTTTCTTCTTCCTCAGTAGAAAGCATAAGGAAGAAGTTGTTCTTATTAATTGCGATTTAAGAGAAAAAGGCAGAAGACTGGTGTCAGCCCTATCATGCTTCTAACAGCTCTGGCCCTTGAGAAATTATACCATCCTGGAAATGATTTGGGTACCAAAATGAATAGGCAGGACTAAAATTGTAAAAAAGAAGCTTTTTTCATTTTGATATATATATAGATATCTTTAGTTGTTTTAAAGGCAAAGTTGATTCAAAGGTGGATTCAT
Source organism: Geosciurus inauris (assembly GCA_004024805.1). Classification (NCBI taxonomy): domain Eukaryota; kingdom Metazoa; phylum Chordata; class Mammalia; order Rodentia; family Sciuridae; genus Geosciurus; species Geosciurus inauris. The sequence continues at coordinate 2,332 of PVHX01021409.1, forward strand.
GTACTACTCGTATTCTTTTTTATCAAGTAGAAAAATTGAGCTTCAAAGGAGTAGGCCTTAGCATTGATATCCCTAAAAATCAGTAATGTTTTCCTTCTTTATACAGCATGAACAAGAACCATGATGTTAGTTAATAACTGTGATAAATTGATTTGTATAGTACACATCATGACTGCATTGAATAACGTATCATCATTATTAAAATGAAGGTGAATATTTTCCTTTTCTTGTAAATGTAAAATATGCACTGCATCTAGGAATATTGGACTTCAAAGTGGTAGTCCATTCAGTGCCAAAGTTCCTGCTGACTGGCGGGAGCACAGGTCAAGGCCCCGGACCACCTTCAGGGACCACTGCTGGAGCCCAGCCAAGGTTAGATCCAAGACTGCTAGCCGCCAGTCACAGGGGAACCCAGACCTAGGGGAAGGACTACCTCCAGGGACCCCTGTGTGACACCTGGCCTAAGTGAGGGCTGGGACCGCCCCCAGTTCCGTGCCAGAGTTAGGGCAGGACCACCCTCAGGGACCGCCAAGGGAGCCCAGCTAAGGCCACTCCCACTGCCATCTTGAGTTACTTCCACTACTGCCGCCACCATCTTTAGTGGCAGTAGTGTCCATCTGGGGACACCTGCTGGGGACTGGCAGTGAACTCCAAGGTAAGATACAGGTCACCTGTAGTGTCACTATAAGATTATAGAATAGAAACCGCAATACCTCAGATCGACATTGCAAGAAAGGAAGATACATAATCAACATGAAAAAATAAGGGAAGAAAGTGCCCCAAATAAATCTAGCAACTACAATAATAGAATCCATTGACAGCACAGTTGATAAAATGTGAGAGAAAGAATTCAGAATGTACGTAATTAAAATGATCTGTGAAGTAAAGAATGACTTCAGCAAGCAAATACAGGCAAAAATTGATCACTCCAACAAAGAAAGAAGAGAGAACAAATAAAGGCAACCATTGATTACTCCAACAAAGAGATAAGAGAGCAAATACAGGTAGCAAAAGATTACTTTAAGAAAGAGCTAGAGATTGTGAAAAAAATAAACCAATCAGAAATTCTTGAAATGAAGGAAACAATAAACCAAATAAAAAACTCAATAGAAAGCATCACCAGCAGACTAGATCACTTAGAAGACAGAACCTTGGATAATGAAGATAAAATATACAATCTTGAAGATAAAATTGACCATACAGTGAAGAAGGTAAGAAACCATGAAGAGAACATAGAAGAATTATGGGATAGCATCAAAAGACCAAATCTAAGACTTATTGGGATAGAAGAAGGCACAGAATTTCAAACCAAAGGAATGCACAATCTCTTCAATGAAATAATATCAGAAAATTTCCCAAACATGAAAAATGAATTGGAAAATCAAATACAAGAGGCTTATAGAACACCAAATGTACAAAACTATAACAGACCTACACCAAGGCACACTATAATGAGAATGCCCAGCATACAGAAAAAGGATAGAATTTTAAAGGCCACAAGAGAGAGGAACCAGATTACATATAAGAACAATTTGGATCTCAGATTTTTCAACCCAGACCCTAAAAGCCAGAAGATCATGGAACATATACCAACCTCTGAAAGAAAATGGATGCCAACCAAGAATCTTACACCCAGCAAAATTGAGCTTCAGGTTTGATGATGAAATAAAAACCTCCTATAATAAACAGAAGTTAAAAGAATTTACAGCAAGAAAACCTGTACTACACAGCATTCTTGGCAAAATATTCCATGAGGAGGAAATGATAACCAACAATGAGAATATACAAAGAGAGGAACTACACTTAAAAAAAAAAAAAGGCCAATCAAAGGAGAAACCAAGTCAAGGTAAAAACCAAAAATAAACCGAAATGACTGGGATTACAAATCATATTTCAATAATAACCGTGAATATGAATGGCCTAAATTCATCAATTAAAAGACACAGACTGACAGACTGGATTAAAAAAAAAAGACTCAACAATATGCTGCCTTCAAGAGACTCATCTCACAGGAAAAGACGTCCACAGACTGAAATTCACTTTCAGGGTGGGAAAAAACGTATCACTCACATGGACTGTGTAAATAAGCAGGAGTTTCCATCCTCATATCAGATAAAGTGGACTTCAAACCAAAGTTAGTGAAAAGGGATAAAGAAGGATATTTCACATGAGTTCAAAGCCAGCCTCAGCAACGGCGAGGCGCTAAGCAACTCAGTGAGACCCTGTCTCTACATAAAACACAAAATAGGGCTGGGAGTGTTGTTCAGTGGTCTAGTGCCCCCGAGTTCAATCTCCAGTACCGCCCCCCAAAAAAGAAGAAGGACATTTCATACTTCTTAAGGGAATCATAAATCAACAAGACATAACAATCATAAATATCTATGCCCCAAACAATGGAACATCAACGTATGTCAAACAAATCCTTCTCAATTACAAGAATCAAGTAGACCACAACATAATAATACTTGGTGACTTTAACTCAGCTCTCTCACCACTGGATAGATCTTCCAAACAAAAACTAAAAAAAGAAACTGTAGAACTCAATAAAACAATCAGTAATGTAGACTAAACAGACATATATAGCGTATTCCATCCATCCATGAGCGAATACACTTTTTTCTCAGCAGCACATGGATCCTTCTCCAAAATAGATCATATGTTATGTCACAAAACAAGTCTTAGCAAATACAAAAAAATAGAGATACTATCGTGTATCCTATCTGACCATAATGGAATAAAATTAGAAATCAATGACAGATTAAAAAATAGAAACTACTCTAACACCAAATAATAAGCTATTGAATGAAACATGGATAACAGAAGACATTAGGGAAGAGATAAAAAGAATTCTTAGAGGTAAATGAAAACTCTGATAACATATCAAAATCTCTGGGACACCATGAAGGCAGTGCTAAGAGGAAAGTTCATTGCATTAAGCTCACTTATTAAAAGAAGAAAAAGTTAACAAATAAATGACTTGACTCTACATCTCAAAACCCTAGAAAAAGAAGAACAAACCAATATCAAAAGAAGTAGGAGAGAGGAAATAATTAAAATCAGGGCTGAAATCAATGAAATTGAAACAAAAGAAACAATTCAAAAAATTGACAAAACAAAAAGCTTGTTCTTTGAAAAAATAAACAAAATTGACAAACCCTTAGCCACCCTAATGAAAAGAAGGAGAGAGAAAGCCCAAATTACTAAAATTTGTGATGAAAAAGGAAATATCATGACAGATACTACTAAAATACAGAGGATAATTAGAAACTATTTTGAAAATTTATACTCCAGTAAAATAGGAAACCCTGAAGACACTGACAAATTTCTAGAGGCATATGACACATCCAGACTGAACCAGGAGGACATATATAACTTAAACAGATCAGTTTCAAGCAAGGAAATAGAAGATGCCATCAAAAGCCTGCCAACCAAGAAAAGCCAAGGACCAGATGGATTCTCAGCTGAGTTCTACAAAACCTACAAAGAAGAATTAATACCAATACTCCTCAAACTATTTCATGAAATAGAAAAGGAGGGAGCCCTTCCAAACTCATTCTATGAGCAAATATCATCCTGATACCAAAACCAGACAGAGACACATCAAAGAAATAAAATTTCAGACCAATATCCCTGACAAACATAGATGCAAAAATTCTCAGGGAATTTTTGGCAAATCACATACAAAAACATTAAAAAGATAGTGCACCATGATCAAGTGGGATTCATTCCAAGGATGCAAGGTTGGTTCAACATATGGAAATCAATAAGGTAATCCATCACATCAACAGACTTAAAAATAAGAATCATATGACTATCAATTGATGCAGAGAAAGCATTTGACAAAATATAGCACCCTTTTATGTTCAAAACACTAGAAAAACTAGGGATAGTAGGAACATACCTCAACTTTGTAAAAGTTATCTATGCTAAACCCAAGGCCAACATCATCCTAAATGGAGAAAAATTGGAATCATTCTCTCTGAAAACGGGAACTAGACAGGGATGCCCTCTCTCACCACTGCTATTCAACATAGTCCTTGAAACACTAGCCAGAGCAATTAGATAGATGAAAGAAATTAAAGGGATATGAATAGGAAAGGAAGAACTCAAACTATCATTATTTGCAGATGACATGATTCTATACTTAGAGGATCCAAAAAATTCCACCAGAAAATTTCTAGAAGTAATAAATGAATTCAGCAAATTAGGAGGATATAAAATCAATACCCATAAACCAATTGCATTTCTATACATCAGTGGTATATAGAAATATACATTTCTATATATGTATATAGTGATAAACCCTCAGTGATAAACCCTCTGAAAGAGAAATTAGGAAAACTATCCCATTCACAATAGCCTCAAAAAAAAAAAATACTTGGGAATCAATTTGACAAAAGAGGTGAAAGACTTCTACGATGAAAACTACAGGACACTAAAGAAAGAAATTATACATGACCTTAGAAGATGGAAAACTCTCCCATGCTCTTGGATAGGCAGAATCAATATTGTCAAAATGGCCTTACTACCCAAAGCATTGTATAGATTCAATGTGATTCCAATTAAAATCCCAGTGTCATTCCTTATAGAAATAGAAAAGGCAATTGTGAAATTCATTTGGAAGAATAAGAGACCCAGAATAGCCAAAGCAACCCTTAGCAAGAAGAGTGGAGCAGGAGGCATCACAATACCAGACCTTAAATTATACTACAAAGCTATAGTAACAAAAACGGCATGGTACTGACACCAAAATGAACATGTAGACCAATGGTACAGAATAGAAGACACAGAGACAAACCCACTTAAATACAGTTATCATATACTAGACAAAGGTGCCAAACATTGGAGAAAAGGTAACCTCTTCAACAAATGATGCTGGGAAAACTGGAAATCCATATGCAGCAAAATGAAACTAAACCCCTATCTCTCACCATGCACAAAATTCAACTCAAAGTGGATCAAGGACCTGGGGATCAGACTAGAGACCCAACGCCTAATAGAAGAAAAAATAGGCCCAAATCTTCATCATGTCGGCTTAGGACCTTACTTCCTTAACAAGACTCCTACAGCGCAAGAAGTACAATCAAGAATCAATAAATTAGATGGATTCAAACTAAAAAGCTTCTTCTCAGCAAAAGAAACAATCAATGAGGTGAACAGAGAGCCTACATTCTGGGAACAAATTTTTGCCACACTCACATCTGATACAGCACTCATCTCCAGAATATATAAAGAACTCAAAAAAGTTAACACCAAGGAAACAAACGACCCAATCAATAAATGGGCTAACGAGTTGAACAGGTGCTTCTCAGAAGAAGATATACAATCGATCAACAGACATATGAAAAAATGTTCAACACTTCTAGCAATTAGAGAAATGCAAATCAAAACTACTCTAAGATTTCATATCATACCAGTAAGAATGGCAATTATCAAGAATACAAACAATAAGTGTGGGCGAAGTTGTATGGGAAAAGGCATGCTCATACATTGCTGGTGGGGCTGTAAATTGGTACAACCAATCTGGAAAGCAATATAGAGATTCCTTAGAAAACTTGGAATGGAACCACCATTTGACCCAGCTATCCCACTCCTCGGTCTACACCCAAAGGACTTAAAAACAGCATACTACAGTAACGCAGCCACTTCCATGTTTATAGCAGCTCAATTCACCATAGCTGTGGTATATATACACAATGGGATATTACTCAGCAATAAAAGAGAATAAAATTATGGCATTTGCAGATAAATGGATGGAGTTGGAGAACATCGTGCTAAGTGAACTAAGCCAATCCCCCAAAACCAAAGGCCGACTGTTCTCTCTGATAAGTGGATGCTGATCCATAATGGGGCAGGGGACATAGGGAAAATGGAGGAACTTTGGTCGAAGGGGAAGGAGTGGGAGGGGGCGTGAGGGCAGTAAAGATGGTGGAATGAGATGGACATCATAGCCCTAGCTTCATGTATGACTGCATATATGATGTGATTCTACATCACGTACAATCAGAGAAATGAAAAGTTGTGCTCCATCTGTGTACCATGAATCAAAATGCATTCTGCTATCATGTATACCTAAGTATAATAAATAAATAAACAAACAAGAAAACCAATATGGTAGTCCAGAGTTCTGTTTCTGTCAATATGGCAAAGCAAGTCTCTTGAAAATTCTTTCCACTTCAAAATGCTTAGGAATATTGGGTAAATATATATCTTTGAGGCTTTTAAAAGTTACGCCGATTGAGCATTTTTTCCCATATTTGCTGACCATTTGTATTTATTATTTTGAGAAGTGTTTATTCAAGTCATTTTCCCATTTTTATTTGTTTTGTTTTTGCTTTTGTGCTGGGGTGGAACCCGAACCTTGCACCTGTCAGGTAAGTGCCCTACCACTGAGCTATGCTCCTAGCCCCATTTGTCCATTTTAAAATTGGACTACTTATGTTTTTTGTTATTATAATAAATATCCTTATAATAAATATCTGAGATAGTCAACTTATAAAGAGGAAAGATTTATTTTGGCTCACTGTCGGAGGTTTCAGTCCCTGACTGACTGGTCCCCTTGCTTGGGCCTGAGGCAGCACAGTACATTATGGTGGGAGCACAGGGTGGAGGAGGCTCATTCACCTCAGGGCAGGTGGGCAGCAAAAGAGAGGGGTAGGGGCTAGGTTCCCATTATTTCCTTTGAGAGCATATCCCCAGTGACCAAAGACCTTAGGCCCTACTCCTTAAACGTTGGACATAAGCAACCTCTCAAAACATCATCCTCTGATAAGGTCACTCTTTTTTATTTTTAGTTGTAGATGGACATATCACCTTTATTTTATTTTTATGTGGTGCTGAGGCTCGAACCCAGTGCCTTAACATGTGCTAGGCAAGCGATCTACCACTGAGCCACAACCCCAGCCCATAAGGCCACTCTTACTATGTTAGGACGAGACAAAAAAGGCTATTTCATAAATTTGTCTAAGATTAAGTGAAACCACAACCCACAAACACTGAGCATCTCTTTCTTGGCTAAAAGAGTACCCACTGCTCCTGAAAGCATTACAGCTTTGACTTCAGTTTAGTCTCCTTTCCATCTGGGTAAGATTTATTGAGATACCCAATGTCCAATTGTCCACACTTTCTGATAGTATCTCAACTAGTGAGTTCTATTTCCTGAGATTTCCTTCAAATCAACTAAGCAAAGCCTGAAACCTGTGATAAGTTCTGTCTGTCACCCTCTTCCAAGATGTCCCCTGGCTCCCCTGGTGTTCCAGTACAGATGTGCTCCTGCTGGCTTTTAGCTGTAGGACATCAATGGCTTAAAGATAAAAATTGTCACAAGAAGACAAGTACCACACTCATGTGGAATCTAAAAGGTCTGTCTTAGAAGTTGCCACTAGATGTTGGCTACCAGAGGCTGGGGAGAGCAGGAGGGAAGGAAGGGTAGAGTGAAACTGGTCAAAAGATATTAATTTGTAGTTAGGAGTTAGAAGTTCTAAATGTGCTGTTAGACAGCATGGGTATGTCCGCTGAATGGTAACTCCTCCTTCTCCCTGGCCCTCGGCAGCCACAACTGCACTTTATGTCTCCATGAATTTGATTGCTCTTGGGACCTTATATACGTGTAATCATGCCATTTTTATCCTTTCGTGTCTGATTTATTTCATCTCATTTGTGTAATGTCACCCAGGTCCATCCACATCGTAGTAAGGATCAGAACTTCCTTCCTCTTTAAGTCTGAATAATATTCCATTGTGTGTATAACAACATCTTGTTTTTGTATTCATTTGTCAGTGGACCCTTAGGTTGCTTTCAACTCTTGGCTATTGTGAATGGTACTTCTGTGAACATGGGTGTCTAAAAATTTCTAAGACTCTGCTTTTAATTCTTTTGGGTATATACCTGGAAATGGAATTGCTGAATCATGTGGTGATTTTATTTTTAATTTTTTGAGAATCTCTGTACTGTTCTCTACAGCAACTGCTCCATTTACAATCTCACCAAGAGATGTCACCAGTTTCTCCACATCCTCACCAGTCCTTGTTATTTTCCTTTTTTGATAGTAGCCATCCTGATGGGTGAGATGTTATTTCACTGTGACTCTGATTTGCATTCCCCGATGACTAATGATGTTGAGCTTTGTTTTTATATTTGGTTTTGATTACTCACAGTGACCACTCTCTACTTCTTTCCAGAAAGGAGCTGAAGATGCTGGAGCAGTCCAATTCTCTGAAAGGTTCTCTAAGTGCAGAGCAGCAGCTGTCACTCATCAGTGGTTGCTCAAACATTGCAGAAGCAGTAGAGGGCGCCATGCACATTCAGGTGAGTTGAAGACACTGGCACCCAGGTCTGTAGAGCCCCATGAGATCTTAAAACCTCTCTGGAAGAACAAAGCAAAATAAAAGGCAGTGGAAGGCATGAATATTTTGTAACTTCAAGATCAGAACTTTGTTTTATGTGACAGAAAACAGGGTCATCAAAACTTCCCTTGTACAGGTTCTCATCAAACTAGCATGATAATGCTAACCTTATAGATATTACAATTTTGAGCTAAATTAGATATTCTGAACTTCTAACACTATTTTATCAGCCTTTAGATGACAGATTATATTCTTGATTTCATGCATAATGAATTAAAACCTTTAAAGGAGTCCTCTCAAAGGAAATCTTTCATCTGTATTTAGCCTTTCCAATAACTTCACTTAAAAAAAGAAGAGTCCTCACAGGCACTGACTGCTTCCTTAGCTGAAAAGAGTCTAGAGGGAGGAAGCAGTCCCTTCAGGTAGAGCTGGGGCAGCCTCAGGGGCTGGGTGAGGTGACCTTTCCAGGAATCTATACCTCCTGTAGCTCAAGTAACCACAGGCAGTCCCTGCCCATGTTTAAGAACCTGAGGTCTAACAGTACCTAATGCTCAAACGGTCATTATTCCCAATACTCCTTTTTTATATTTTGTGTTCTGAGATTTGCACACATCATGTTGTTCCCATGATGATATTCTAACTGAGAATTTGGGAACAAACCAAAAAGGCTGTATGTGTTTTATAGTCAGCTGCTGCTCTGAGATTGAGATCACATACAGAAGATGGAGGTTCTGGGTCTTTGTGGCTCAAGTTTCTCCAGTTCCTTTAACAAATGTGTTAAAGAACATAAGGAGAGGACCATTTTTCAATTCCTTTTCTCTTTCTTGCATACAACAGACTGCCCTTAACCTCTGTTTACTGTCTGCAGTTTTAGTCACCTGTGGTCAATAGTAGTCCAAAAATATTTGGGGAGAGAGAGACAGACAGACACAGAGACTGACACACTCCACATGCACATAACTTTGATTACAGTATGTTGTTATAATTGTTCTATTTTTATTAATTATTGGTATTAATCTCTTACTGTGCCTAGTTTATAAATTAAGCTTTATCATAGGTATGTATATATATATATATGATAAACATAGTGTGTACAGGTTTGGTGCTGTGGTTTCAGGCATCTACTGGGGGGCTTGGATGTTTGTCTTGGTGTGAATGGGGGCCCTATTATGTTTGTCTCTGTCTCTTGATATGGTTAGGGTTGTATGAAAATTGGGTCCTGTGGGAGATCAGAGGGTTCCTGTGGTGAGTTTTCAGGTATCCTGTGTTGTGAGTGCTGTAGGAGGACTTGCATATGGAGAACACAGAAACTTTCCAGGCCTGATCTGGGCAGAGAAGCTTCTTCACCTGGGTTTAGTTTTTAAGAAAAGCGTATACATCTTTTTCTTTTTTAAAATATTTTTTCGTCGTAGATGGACACAATATCTTTATTTATTTTTATGTGGTGCTGAGGGTCGAACCCAGTGCCTTATGCATGTAAGGCAAGCGCTCTACCACTGAGCTACAATCCCAGCCCAAGTGTATGCTTCTTATATTGGGCCTTTCCGGGAAGATCTTGTTGCTTTTGACAGTGGCAAGGATGGGTGCCTCCTGTCATGGCACGTATGGTTCACACATGGGTCAGTTAGGCTTGCAGTCAGTCGTGACATTTGCATTTAGGATAGGCATGGCTTTGGCAAGTTTTGTTTTTAAACTTCTAAACTCCACTTCCTCATCAGTAAAATAAAGACGATAGTTCCAGCTCTGGAACATGGTGAGAATTTCCATCTGGGCTTATACTTAAGGTGACTGCCCTGAAGGCAAGGTTCCATTTTCCCAACGAGATGTTTAAAAACTCCTTTTATGATTAATTTGATGTAGTTGTCCCTCAGTATGCTGAGTGGATTGGTTCTAGGACCCTTGTTGATATCAAAATCTGTGAATGCTCAAGTCTATTATGTAAAATAGTATAGCATTTGCATTGTAGCTAGGCACATACTTTAAATTATCTCTAGATGACTTACAATGCCTAATACAATCTAAATGCTATGTGCATAGTTGTTGTACTATATTGTTTAGGGAATAAAGACAAAAAAGTCTGGACTTATTCAATCAGATGCAGTTGTTACAGGTACTTAGAGAGGCTGCCTTTGCTAAAAGCAGTGACTCTTCGTCTGGGTCTGTTGATGCCCAGTGGGTAAGTGAAAACAGGATAAAGCTTGGCAGTCTCTGCCTTCACTTTTTTTTGTCTGTTTCCTTTATTACCTTAAACTTTGGTTCAGGTCCCTCCTCAGCTCTGCGTGTAGGCATGTTAATCATTTAATTAGTGTTCATCTAAAAACTGGTAATACAAGAGTTATCAGCCCTAAATTTACCTAACCTATTTCATCCCCCTTCAAGACTGAGGCAAGATTTGCAGTCACCTGTTTCAGATCCCTGGAATGACACTAGAAGTCTTCAGTCTTTGTCCTATAATCAGGAAATCACCCCATGAAGAGACTGCCCCTCATTGCCTAAGCCAGAGCAACCATCTCATGGCAATTGAATTACCCCCTTCCAGGATCACAGGCCTGATAGATAAACATCCTGAGCAAAGGTGGAAATTATCCCCCTCAAGCAAAAAGGACTTCCCTGGAGGGTCCTTGCAGAACCAGAACTGAAATAGCGATCAGCCGATCCACAGTTTCACCAAGACTGCTTCATTATACATACCTCTCATCCCCTACCCCTGTTTGTTCTCTGTTTAAACTAAGGCTTCTGTCAGCATCCTGAAGACAGGGCTGAGATGCTGGATCTTGTTTTGCTTTTCCAGTATGGCCACATTGATTAAAGTTCTCATTCTGTTTTTCATCGTTATCTTTTTTGTTTCTTTTCTGGGGCAAGTGGCTGGATCTGGTTTGTTGGGACCCCCAGAGTGAGGAATCTCTGTCCTTGGACTCTCATAACACAGCTTTTTATTCCAAATATTTTCATTCTGTGGTTGGTAGAATTCATAGATGCAGAACCCAGGGATGTGGGAGGATGACTGCAATAATAATTTAAATGATAGAAATGGCATTTTACAAATACATATGTTCAACAGTTGTAGAATGTGATCTGAAATATGAATACATAATAAATTTCTGTAATATTTCTTGTTTCTCATTTCACAAAATTTTTTGGTTCAGACTCTGGTCGGGCATCTTTAACTCCTGTATGTTCATCTTCATTAGAATTTTTCTTAAGTTTCTCTAACTAGTCATCTTTGCTTCCTTAGAGAGGTTCAGTAGGAAGAGTTTTTTGAGTCTATCTGTAATGTTGGCATTAGAAATTATCTCTAGCCTCAATGACGAATTCTCAAACATTTAGGTATTTTTTTCCCCTCTTTAGTGGGATACTTGTGATTCTACGACATGATAACAAAACAATTGCTATTTTATTTATTTTAAATGTTTAAAGTCATCTTAATAAAGCTTATTTACAAAATTTCCAGCACTAGCAGTGAAGTTATGCCCCAGGATTAATGAACATATTTATGTTTATTTTTTTTATTTTTATTTTTTTCCAAAAATGGGTCTTGCTGTTTTGCCAAGGCAGATCTCAAACTCGGGCTCAAGCAATCCTCCTCCCTCCATCTCTTCAGTGTTGGGACTAAAGTCACACTGTGCCATGCCTGAACTTATGTTAAACTTTTTTGTTTTCCTTTCCCATTTTTTAAATATAGTCTATCAGATGATTTCTATAAACATCTGAAATTAGAATGAATTAGTGTGCTAATGTGCCTTTCTTAAATAGTGTATTGTTTTTCAAAACATGAAGAACTCTCCATGAGAATATTATAATGACTTGGATATAAGGTGAGTCCTTCTTTTAAGGGACAGTTTTAGCCAAGCACAGTGGCTCATAACTGTAATCCCAGGGACTTGAGAGGCTGAGGCAAGAGGATTCCAAGTTTGAGCCCAGCATGGGCAACTTAATGAAACCCTGCTTCAAAATAAAAAATTTCAAAAAGTACTACAGAGGTAGCTCAGTGGTAAAGATCCTGGGTTTCAATCCCTAATACCAAAAGCAAACAAGCAAACAACAACAAAAGGGATAATTTTAGTGAGGGACATATTCTGTCTGATAAGAAAAGTGTTTAGCATGGTACTTGGCACATAGAAAATGCTCAGTAAATGGTAATTGTTTTATAAATTGCCCCTTTGATTTTTTAAATTTAATTTATTTATTCTACTTAGGTATACATGATAGCAGAATGCATTTTGATTCATTATACACAGAGCACAACTTTTCATTTCTCTGGTTGTACATGATATAGAATCACATCATATATGAAGTCATACATGAAGCTAGGGCTATAATGTCCATCTTATTCCACCATCTTTCCTCCCCCCTGTCCCCTCCCACTCCCTCCCTTTTGACCAGAGTTTCTCCATTCTTCCTGTGTCCCTTCCCCCATTATGGATCAGTGTCCATTATCAGAGGGAACATTCAGCCTTTGGTTTTGGGCATTGACTTTTTTCACGTAGCATGATATTCTCCAGCTGTATCCATTTACTGGCAAATGCCATAATTTTATTCTCTTTTATTGCTCAGTAATATTCCATTGTGTATATATACCACAGTTTCTTTATCCATTCATCTATTGAAGGGCATCTAGATTGGTTCCACAGTTTAGCTATTGTGAATTGAGCTGCTATAAACATTGAAGTAGCTGCATTACTGTAGTATGCTGTTTTTAAGTCCTTTGGGTGTAGACCGAGGAGTGGGATAGCTGGGTCAAATGGTGGTTCCATTCCAAGTTTTCTAAGGAATCTCCATATTGCTTTCCAGATTGGTTGCACCAATTTGCAGCCCCACCAGCAATGTATGAGCATGCCTTTTCCCCTACAACCTCGCCCACACTTCTTGTTGTTTGTATTCTTGATAATTGCGATTTTGACTGGTGTGATATGAAATCTTAGAGTAGTTTTGATTTGCATTTCTCTAATTGCTAGAGATGTTGAACATTTTTTCATATGTCTGTTGATCGATTGTATATCTTCTTCTGAGAAGCATCTGTTCAACTTGTTAGCCCATTTATTGACTGGGTCGTTTGTTTTCTTGGTGTTAACTTTTTTGAGTTCTTTATATATCCTGGAGATGAGTGCTGTATCAGATGTGAGTGTGGCAAAAATTTGTTCCCAGAATGTCGGCTCTCTGTTCACCTCATTGATTGTTTCTTTTGCTGAGAAGAAGCTTTTTAGTTTGAATCCATCTCATTTATTGATTCTTGATTGTACTTCTTGCACTATAGGAGTCTTGTTAAGGAAGTAAGGTCCTAAGCCGACATGATGAAGATTTGGGCCTATTTTTTCTTCTATTAGGCGTTGGGTCTCTAGTCTGATCCCCAGGTCCTTGATCCACTTTGAGTTGAATTTTGTGCATGATGAGAGATAGGGGTTTAGTTTCATTTGCTGCATATGGATTTCCAGTTTTCCCAGCACCATTTGTTGAAGAGGCTGTCTTTTCTCCAGTGTATGTGTTTGGCTCCTTTATCTAGTATAAGGAAACTGTATGTAAGTGGGTTTGTCTCTGTGTCTTCTATTCTATACCATTGGTCTACATGTCTATTTTGGTACCAGTACCATGCCGTGTTTGTTACTATAGCTTTGTAGTATAATTAAAGGTCTGGTATTGTGATGCCTCCTGCTCCACTCTTCTTGCTAAGGATTGCTTTGGCTATTCTGGGTCTCTTATTCTTCCAAATGAATTTCATGATTGCCTTTTCTATTTCTATAAGGAATGACATTGGGATTTTAATTGGAATTGCATTGAATCTATATAGTGCTTTGGGTAGTATGGTAAATTAGCCCTTTGTATAGAATTTTGGTAAACACATGATATGGAGCAGTATGATGTTTTATGCATAGTAGATGCTGAAAACTGTTGTTTAGCTAAGATCTGTCTCTATTTTATAGGTCAAATGAATGTATTTATGTGTTGAGCAGTCTCTATTATGCAGAACACTGAGCCAAGCAATAGGAGGAGAGGAAAATAGAAAAAGATGATCAAATGCTGCTAACTTTAATTCTTGTAAGAGATTGCATCCTTTGGAAATTCTTCCCCCCTTGCTGGATGTGGTGGTGCACATCTGTTCTGTGATTCTAGCTACTCAGGAGGCTGAGGAAGGAAGATCACAAGTTCAAGGACAACTGGGAAAGGCCACTAAAGATAATTGTTTTTAGATTTAGACCAAAATGTTTCAGAGTCAATGGTTGAAAATAAAAGTTTGTTTGGAACTTTATATTGAACAAAATAAAAAGGGTATTTATTTATTGATTTTTGATACTGGGAATTGAACCCAGCATGCTTAACCACTAAGCCACATCTCCAGCCTTTTTTTTAAATGATTTTTTTAGAATTTTGAGATGGGATCTTGCTAAGTTGTTTAGGGCCTTGCTAAGTTGCCGAGGCTGATCTTGAACTTGTGATCTTCCTGCCTCAGCCTCCCGAGTTGCTGGGATTATAGGCATGTGCCACCAAGCCCAGCTAACCTGGGCAGTTTCACAGGACCCTGAGTGAAATGAAATGAATTGAAATAAAAAAATAAAATAGAAAAGAAATTGTTCCTGCAGTGTCATAGAGAGGAATGGGGGAGGGGAATAGTTCTGACCTACAAGATTGGGAAAGGTTGAAGAAGGTGGGATTTAGCTTGCCTTGGCCTTTGACAGGTGAATTTCTGGGGAGTTGTGTCTCAGAAAGAGATGAACAGGTACCTGTGTATATGTTCCAGGCAGCTTGAGCAGGATGGTGAGGCTGAGATTCTGGACCAGTGGAGAGGAGAACAAAGGTTGGAAGTAAAGGTGAATGGCAATTCGGGATGCTTTGAATGCCAACCTGAAGAGTTACTTAAATGAAATAAGTTAATATTTCTAAAGTTCTTAGAGTAATGCATGACACATAGAAGCACTGTTTAAGTGTTTCCTGAAAGAAAAAGTTTGGATTTCAGTCTGAATCCTGATAGAATCCTCCAAGGAAGGTGTCAGTAGGAGAGTGATGCCTAATCAGAAGGAAAGATGGACATGAAACAAAAAAATGGGGATTTCACTTTTACTAGATGACCGATTCTCTTGGATATGTATACACAATTTCTATATATGATTAATTTTTTCCAAATTTTTAACTAGTGCATATTAGTTTCTTATCTTGTGTTTATAAAGCAGGCAAATAAATAAAACCTCCAATAGCACCTAATGATATACCACATGCTTTAAAAATTATATTAGTGTTTCTAATTATCTAGGAATGTTAAAGATATTCCTTGAACAATCAAACATCTCTGTATTATAAAGGAAGTTTAGAAAGATCCTGCTTAAAAATCCAAAAATTCCAAAAAAATTTAGTATTTCAGTTATGTATTTCTATTTCTCCTGTTTATTTTTCTATTTTTAATATATTTGAGATTATACTGTGAACATAATTTTATATCATGACTTTGATTTAAAACTGATTTGCTCAAGACTGTATCAGATAGAAGAAGTGTAATTTTTGGATTTAAAAAGAAATCATGGTATTTATCATTGATGTCAAACCTGAAGAACCTTTCATGTAAAAATGCCATTAAAGTTGAAGTTCCCAAAACCCTTGGCTATCTGCTCACCCGGCTCTATGGCACTTCATTATCTTAGTGCCCATAGACATTTTTTTTTTTTTAGGTCCTGGGGATTGCATCCAGGGCCTGACACATGCTAGGCTAGAGCTCTACCACTGAACTCCATCCCCAGGCCTAGAGACTTTTCAGAACTGTACCCTCTTACCAGTTCTCAAAACTTCTTTTCTGATGTATATGAGGAAAAATTCTCCTTGTAGAAAAATTCCTCTAGGCTATTTGGAGAAAGTTTTCTTATAAAAAGATTAGTGTTACTTTAGGGACTTGTTCAAAATTATACTGCAGAGCTTAAGGATGAACACACACACACACACACACACACACACACACACACACACACACGCACCAAGATACCTTGCCATAGTTCTTCACCTAAAAATAATTCCATTGTAGAATTTGCTGGGTCCTGGCGGGGTAAAGCCCTAGCAATGTAAGTGTAATTCTCCCCAGGAGATTTTCTTCTAACTGAACCCCAGAGGGCAGGATCATGGGTCATAAGGTTTCCTAACACTCTGGTGAAATATGGGAGCATGCAAGAAAGAAACTTGAATTTCTAGAACTTAGTGCAATTTTGAAATCAAATCTTGCCTGGCAAGAAAATCTACTGTGATGGAAAAATAAGTTTATTCTCAAAAGCCTGTCTAAAAGCATTGACTTTTAAAGAGCATTAAGGCCCATTAGCTGTGAAATGGAGGCATTATCTAATCTGTGGAACTCAAGACTTAAGATTACAGCAACTGGTAGGAGCCATGGGAATGTTTGTCGACTTAAGAAGATTACATGAAATTTCCTGCCACAAAATCAGGACAACAGCAGCAATCTAGAAGTAAAAATTATATTGTTCATGCATATGACCAGAATTTACATCTAAACTCCACTTTTACAATTTGGAAAATGCTAGTCATGCTGATCAGGGCTTTCAGACACTGTCAGGATTAAAAGAAACTGTGTTCATAAATAGCACCATTTTTGAAAGGTATGTGTCCTTTAAAGAATAGAAGCTTAGTGGACATTCATTTGATCTTAGTCACTGAGGCTCATAAATAAACCTTTTGGAAGGGCTGGGGTAGGGATGAGGGAGGGGGGTGGTTCACGTGGGGGGTGGTTATGGAATGGCCAATGCTGAGAACATACAGGTGTGGCATGGAGACTGGCATTTCACTTTTCCTACTGTGTGTGTTTTAAATTTTTTTCATAAAATCAGATTTACTAGGGTATAATTTATATACAATAAAAAGCATGTGTTTTAGTGTTTAATGCTATGTGTGTTTGACAAATGCATATGTCCTTTGGTAATTGCGTGTGCTGCATCTGTGGATACATGCAACCGTGGATCAAAAATATTTAGAAAAAAGTTACATCTGACCTGAACAAGTACAGTTTTTCTCCCCTGTGGTTATTCCCTAAATAGTATAGTATAGCAACTATTTCCACTGCATTAGGTGCATTATAAACTATCTAGAGATGATTTAAAGCATATGAAAGAATGTCTATAAGTTCTGTGCAAATACCATTTTATATAAGAAACTAGAGCATCTGTGGATTTGGGTATTTGATATTTGTGTGACCATACCACAGTGTCTGTCCATTCATTCACCAGTTGAAGAACTGTTAGATTGTGTCTCATTATAGCAATTATGCATAAAGTTGGAATAAATATATATACACTTTTTAAAAAATAACTTTATTTTGTTTATTATTATTTTTTTAACGTGATGCTGAGGATCGAACCCAGTGCTTCACACATGTGAGGCAAGTGCTCTACCACTGAGCCACAACCCCAGTCCATTTGTACACATTTTTTTTTTTTTTGGTACTAGAGATTGAACTCAGGGGCACTGGAGCACTCAGCCACATCCCCAGCCCTATTTTGTGTTTTTTTACGTAGAGACAGGGTCTCATTGAGTTGCTTAGTGCCTCGCCATTGCTGAGTACCGGTAGCTTTGAACGCGTGATTCTCCTGTCTCAGCCTCCCTAAGTGCTGGGATTACAGGCTTGCGCCACCGCGCCCAGCTGTGTACACATTTTTAATGAACATTTGTTTTTATTTCTCTTGGGTAAGTTCCAAGGAGTGGAATTGCTAGGTCATATGGTAAGTATATGTTCATCTTTGCAAGAAGCTAAAGAACTATTTCCAGAAGTGGCTATACCATTTTACATTCCCATAAGCAATGTGAAAAAGTGCCAATATTTTACATCCTTGTCAGTCTTTCTGCATCCTTGTCAATCCTTCATGTTTTGGGATGAGTTTTCTTATCTCATCCTAATTGTATGTAAAAATGTATTTTGTTGTTTTAATTTGCATTTCCCTAGTGATGACATCAAATATCTATTTCTATGTTTATTTGCCCTCCACATAATTGTCTTTGGTGTAGTGTTCAAACATTTTGCTTACTGTTTAAAAAGTGGTTCTTACTGGGTTTTAAGACTTCTTCATATGTCATGGATAAAAATCCTTCATTAGATCCTTTGTTTTATCACACAGATTTTGCACATATTTTGGAAACATTTTTCCCTCAGTGTTTTTATTTTCCTAACAGTGACTTTTTTTAAAAATATATTTTTTTTAAGTGTAGATGGACACAATGTCTTTATTTTATTGCTTTGTATGTGGTGCTGAGGATCGAACCCAGGGCCTCACGCATGCGAGGCAAGTGCTCTACCGCTGAGCTACAGTCCCAGCCCCTTAACAGTGACTTTTGAAAAAGCAAAAGTTTTATAATTTGATGATGCCCAATTTAATTTTTTTTCTCTTTTGAAGAAAGAGCTTCAAATCTTGTCTAATCCAGAAGGATTTTCTCCTAGAGATTAAAGTCATAAATTTGTATTTTATACAGGGTAAAAGGGCATTCAGTTGTTTCTGTATCACTTTTGAAAAGGTTATCATTTTTTCCATTGAAATATCTTGAATCCTTATAAAAAAATCAGTTGCTCATTTATTTGAGGCTTATTTCTAGACTGAGCTACATGTCTATAATATTTGTTCATGGTAAATCTTGAAATAAGATTCTCCAAATTTCTTCTTTTTCAAAATCATTATGGCTATTCTAGTTCCTTTGTTTTGCATTTTAGAATCTGCTTGTCAGTTTCTTAAAAAAAATTCCTACTGAGATTTTGATTGGAACCTATAGATCAATTTGATCATGAATTGAAATCTTGATACAATAGAATTTTCTAATTTATATTCCTCCATTTATTTAGTCTTTTTCTGTATGGTTTTTATAGTTTTTATCATGAAGATCTTTCACATATTTTATTAGTTACATACATAGTATTTAATGATTTTGATGCCATTGTAAAGAGTACTATAAAAAAATTTCAATTTCCAGTTCTTCATTATTAGCACATAGAAATACAATTAAGTTTAGTATATTGATCATAAATCCTGTGACCCTGCTAAACTAACTCATTAGTTCTAGTAACTTTTTTACAGAGTTCTGGGATTTTCTGTGTGGATACTCATGTGTTTATGAATTTTAGTTTTTCCTTTAGAAGGACATGAATTCTATTTATATTTAACTTATTGTATCTGCTAAGCTATTGAGTATGATGTTACATGGGAGTATGAGATCAGATATCCAAGGCTTGTTTCTCATTATGAGAGAAAGTGTTCTTTTACTATTAATTATGATGTTAGAATTATTTTAAAAATTATTTATCAGATTGAGGAAGTAACTTTGAATTCCTACTTTTTTGAGAGTTGGTGTCATGAATGGACATTAAACTTTAAGTTTTGTCAAGTGCCTTTTCTTCATCTACTAAGACAGCCAAGTGTGTTGTTATGATAATTTTTATATTTTAATTTTAATTTTTATCATATGGGTAGGAGGATTAAGCCCAAGGACTCATGTGTATGGTGAATTTTATTGGCTTATTTTAGAATATTGAATCACCTTACATACCTCACTTTGTCTTGATGTATTATCCTTTTTATATTTTCTGGATTTGATTTGCTAATATCTGTTAAAAAGTCTTATCTGTGTGTTTGTTTACAAGGGATATTGGTCTGAAATTTTATTTCTTTGTCATTTCTTCAGCTGATTTTCATATTAACATTATACTGACCTCATAAAATTAGGAAATGTTCTCTCTTCTGTCTACCTGAAGATTTTGAATAGAATGGATTTTATTTATTCTAAAATATTTTGTAGAGTTCATTGGTGAAACTATTTAGGCCTTGAAATTTGTTCATTGGAGGATGATAAAGAATGAATTCAATTTCTTTAGTAGATAAGGGACTATTTGGATTATCCATGCCTATGTAAATGTTGGAAGTTTGTGTCCTTCAAGGTATTTTTAAAAATTTTTTTTAGTTGTATATGGACACAATATCTTTATTTTATTTATTTTTATGTGGTGCTGAGGATCGAACCCAGTGCCTCATGCATGTGAGGCAAGTGTTCTACCACTGAGCCACAATCCCAGCCCAAGGTATTTGTTTTTGTCATTCAGATTTTCTCATTTATGGGACTAAAGTTATTGATACCATTCCTTTATTATCATCTTAATGTTTAGCATTTGTTTTAGCATTTCTTCTTTATCTGACATTGATAATTTATGTGTTCTGTCCTCTTTTTCCTAAGTGGTTCATCAATTTTACTAATATTTTCAAAAAACCAACTTTTGGTTTCATTGGTTTTCTCTGTAGTTGTTTTTATTTCGCTGATTTATATTATCTTTATTTGGTTTCTTCTGCTTACTTTGACTTTAATTTCTCTTCCTTTTTTAAATTCCTTAGTGTATAAGCTTACAAAATTAGTTTATACCTAAATCTATAGTTTAGGCATTTATTTTCTTATATAAGCATTTAATAAATTACATTTACCCTGTTATAGCTGCATCCCACAAATCTTGATATATTGTGTTTTCATTTTCATTAAATTAAATGTACTTCCTCATTCCTCCATGATTTCCTCTTTTACAGTGGTTATTTAAAGTGTATTGTTTAATTTGCAATTTTGGGGTGCTTTCCAGATATTTTGTTACTGATTTGTAATTTAATTCTATTATAGTCTGAGAATATACTTTATATGGTATCACTTCTGTTAAGTTTGTTGAGTTGTGTTTTATAACTCAGTGTATGCTCTATTTTGGTGAATATTCATGTATAGTTGCAAAGACTGTGTATTCCATTCTCATTTGATTATGTAAACTATAAATATCAAGTAGGCCAAACTGCTTGATAGTGTGGTTTAGGACTTGCCATTTTAATGGATTTTCTATCTACTTATTCTATGCATTATTGAGAGACAGGCATTGAAGTCTGTAGTTCCTTTTTTAAATTTCTAATAAATCCATGTTTATTTGTCACCTTGCAGTCTATAGTTCTAAGTTCATTTCTCAATGAATCCAAACCAGGCACACAGGTGGGTCTCACTTTCTTATTCCACTTAACAGTCTCTGCCTTCTAATTAGGATGTTTGATCCATTAAATTTAATGTAGTTATAGATGGGGTTGAATTAAAATGTACTATCTCACTTATTTTTTTCTCTTTATTCCATTTTTTCTTTTTGATCTTCTCTACCCTCCATTTTGGTTGGCTTCAGAGAAGAATATTTTATCATTCCATTTTATTTCCTTGATTGGCTTATTATTTATGTCTCAAATTTTTTTGGTGATTGCCATAGGACTTATAAAAGTCTTTTAAAATTAATCATGTCTACCTTCATGTGTTATGTACGAACCTTACAACAATATGCTCCCAGTGCCTTCCATGTTTTCGTGCTATTGTTGTCATAAACTCTCCTTTTTTTACCTGTTATGACACCAAATACTTTTCTTGATACAGTCCACTTAAGAGCAAGATTAAGAGCAATTAAAATTAGCTTCATTTCCTACCTGCATTTTCACCATTAAATATAATTTTTTATTTGTGCAATTTGAAATTTTTCCTAGCATCATACTCTTTCTGCCTGAAAGTCTTTCTTTAACATTTCTTATAGTGTAGCTCTGCTTATAAAGAACTTTCTGTGCTCTGCTGCTGCTACTGCTTTTTTTTCCCCCAGTACTAGGGATTGAACTCAGGGGCACTCGACCTCAAGCCACATCCCCAGTCCTATTTTGTATGTTATTCAGAGTTGTTTAGTGCCTTCTAAATTACTGAGGCTGGCTCTGCCTCCTGAGTCACTGGGATTATACCACACCGGGCCTACTTCCGTTTTTTTAAAAACCTTTTATTTTTTCCTCCATTTAAAATGACTTTTGCCAGGCACAGTGGTGCACGCCTGTAATCCCAGCACTTTGGGAGGCTGACACAGGAGAATCACGAGTTCAAAGCCAGTCTCAGCAACAGCGAGGCGCTAAGCAACTCAGTGAGACCCTGTCTCTACATAAAACACAAAATAGAGCTGGGATGTGGCTCAGTGGTTGTGTGCCCCTGAGTTCAATCACCGGTACCAAAAAAAAAGACCTTTTTTTGGTATAGAATTTTGTTTTGACTTGTTTCTTTCCATTCAGTTCTTTAAGGATGTCACTGAATTATCTTCTGGATTGCATAGTTTCTGACAGGAAGTTTGCTTTAATTGTTATCTTTATTCCTCTGTATATAATGTATCCTTTTTCTTCTGCCTAACATCAAGATGTTCATATCTTTGGTTTTCAGCACTTTGAATATGATGTGTGTGTGTGAGAGAGAGAGAGACCGAGAGAGAGAGAGAGAGAGAGAGAGAGTGTGTGTGTGTGTGTGTGTTTGGTATTTGTCCTGCTTGTTGTTCTCTTCTTGATTTGTAGTTTTGTTTATTTTGGAAATATCTTGGCCTAATGGCTCTTTAAATATTTTTCTGCCTCATTTTCTCTTCTCCTGGGATTCCAAATACATATATATTTGAATATTTTGTATTTGCAATCTTTGGATTTCCCCTCTTTTTTCCTTTCCTTTCCTTTTTCTTTGTGTTTTAGTTGGGTGATTTCTACTGACCTATCTTTAGTTTCATTGGAGCTTGCCTCTTCTCTGGAGAGTCTACCTATCTGTGTTATTTATTGTTGTGTAACACATCACCCCAAAACTTAATGACTTAGTGCAACAATAATCATCTAGTACATTCAGAATAACTTGGCTGAGTGGCTCTGGCTTCAGTTTCTCTTGACAATGATTTTTTGCCAGGGCTGCTGTTATCCAAGGCTTGGTTGGGCCCAAAGGGATCATTTTCAGTGTGGGTGAGGACTGTATAAAGGCATGAATTCCAGGAGACAAGGCCATTGGGGCCATCTTGGAGGCTGGCCATTACACTATCAAAGGCAGTTTTTAATCTTTGTTATTGTCATCTTCATTTGACTTTTTCTTATAGTTTTCGCCTCTCTGATTAAATTCCTCATTTGTTCACTTTGCTACTAGAATATTTAACATACCGATTCATAGTCATTTTAAATTCCCTAATAGCTCTACTATCTGCATTATCCCTGAGTCTAATTCTGTTGATTGCTTTGTTTCCTAACCTGGGATAGTTGTTCTTCCTTTCTTGTGTTATGATTTTTCAGGGCATGTTGACGTTGCTTCTTCCCATTAGATGGTTGGTGTGGCAGATTGAATCAATCTAATCAAAAAGTCAGCCGCAGTTATATTCTGTTGTTTCCATGGTTACCTTAGGTTCACCACCAGCTTCAAATGCCTCTACATTATCTGTACTTTGGGGAGGGAGGATTGCTGGATCCTGCTTCCTCAGCTTCCAGTCTCTCCTTTCCTCCTATCCCATAGACAGGCACTTACCCCTCCCCAGACAGAGGGTGCTGCTGTTCGTTGGTCTAGCTTCGTCTCTGGCAGCATCTGTATGCCATGGCTTCTAGCGGGGAGCCTTCTTAGTGATCCTGCCTTTCCTCGCCATGGCAGCCAAGTTCTACCTTGTTCTTTGGTGAGTCTTGTACAACAGAAAGTTTCTTGCCTCTTCCTCAGTGTTTAGATTCTTCCAGTGCTGAGTTTCTCAACCAGGCACTATTGACACAATTACAAAGGTAATTCTTTGTCATGGGAGCTGTCTTGTGCATTGCAGGATATTCAGGAGCATCCCTGACCTCTACCTGCCAGTTGCCAGTGGCACCTTTTTCTTGTCTCCCTAATAACAACCAAAATGTCTTTTGACTTTGTCCAATGACCCCTGCCTAGGACCACTCCTCTAAAGGCATTGGTATAGATAAGATTCTGGACTTGAGGCATTTTCTGCCCCTCCCTGAGCATGGAAGGTTTTTTCCTTTTGCCCCTTCTCCTTTGCAGTGGGTCTTTACCTGTGCCCTGGTGGGGGAGGATAGAGTTTTACTCCTCCCCCAGTGGCTTAAGGCTTCTGTTCTGTGAGGGAGATGGGCTGGTTGCTTTGTGCTTCTCCTACAGCAGTGACCACTTTGCTCCAGCCCATCTGCACCACCGCCTGGGAGGGCGCTGGCTGCTGTTCTTCTGTGCCCCTAGTGAGTCTGTGCCCTCACACTAGCCGCACTCAGCCTTCAGTGATCTGTTACATATTTCAGTCAGCTTCTTATGTGCCTGGTTGGTGTCTGTGAGTCCTTCTCCATGTGCTCTGTAGCAGGCGACCCACCCATCTGTCCTTGGAGGAGCCTGTCTTGCCTTGGATTTCAGGCTGCAGTGGTTCCCCCTCATCCATGGTTTTTCTTCTGTTTTCGGCTACTTACAGTCAACCAGTCAGAAAATATGAATATTTATATTGACTTTTTCAAGAGAGAGACCACATTCACATAAATTTTATTACAGTATGTTGTTATTATTTTTCTATTTTATTATTTATTGTTTTCAGTCTCTTATTGTACCTAATTTATAATTAAACTTTATCCTTAGCATGTATGTAGAGGAAAACACATAGTATATATAGGGTATAGATACGATCCACAGTTTTAGACATTCACTGAAAGTCTTGGACTTATCCCCCATGAATAAGGGGGCACTCTATTTGGTTTTTCTAACACTTCAGCTCTGATGAGTCAAAGAAAAGTTATGGTTTTGTGATTTATCACACTTTTTCTTAATTTTAGGGTGAGAGCAATACTCTTCTTTGCTCTGTTCGTCTTAGGCAGAAGTGGGTCCCATGGGTTCTTTATTTTTTTTGGCTCCAGAGATTGAACTCAGAGATGCTTAACCACTGAGCCACAATGCCAGCCCTTTTTTCTGTATTTTATTTCTGTATTACAGAGTCTCACTGAGTTGCTTAGGGCCTCACTGAGTTGCTGAGGCTGGCTTTGAATTTACAATCCTACTGCCTCAGCCTCCCAAGCCATTGGGATTATAGGCATGTGCTGTGCCAGACTCCGTGGGTTCTTCATTATCCTTATTTTTTAAAACTGGAACATAATGTTTGTATTTAAAATAGGAAAGGCATTTGTTCAAACATTTTATTGTTGTCTTATGAATTCCAAAAGTGATTCAAGCCTGTCAAAAAATAATTAGAATTATAAAGCTATAGATAAAGTAGAAGGTGAAATTCCTTTCTCTTGCCAGTCCCTAGAGATGAACATTGTAAAGAGTTTGAAGTTTATTTATCCTTCTAGAACTTTTGTAATCATATATCAGAGATGTAGCATTTGAATAATAGGAGTCCTATTATCATATGTTTTACAATTGCACTTAATAATATCATGACTATTTTTTCACATTCTTACATTTTTTAATCTATGTATTTCTATAGTTTGGGAAATTGTTTACATGTATATCATTCAATTATAAGCTAAATTAATGATTATTAGCTAATATTAAATTAACAGTTGAGTATTAATGCTTAGGAAATAAAATAGCATAAGATCGAAATAATCTTTACAGTTTGAAGTCTAAAAAAAATTAAGACAATATATGCATAGTATTTGTTGGCCTCTGAAACTTGTGTGTTCAAATCACTTAAAGGGAACCCACTAGGCTGAAGTGGCTCCAACACCTTGGACTCCTGTTGGAGCAAAATGAAACATTCTTAGCCAATCATAAAGGGCCAGGGAGTATTGTTAGCATTAGTTGTAATCCAAACAGGCAACTGCTCAGACTTTAATCGATCAAATTTTATAAATACACACACACAAATTATATATATGTACACACACACACACACACACACTCTGGTTCTGCATTCATTTTGTGAAGATGTCTCTTCAAACTCCTGTGGCACAGCCCTGAACCTCTTTTGCTTTGTTGGTATTTGACTCATGAATTGTTGTTTGCCCAAATAAACTGTTAAAAATGTTAATGTGCCTCAGTTTAATCTTTTAAAGTCTAATAAAGCTTACTGTAATGCAAGGGTAAGCAAATTTTTCCTTTAAAGGGCTGGATAGTAAACATTTTAGGCTTGGATGGGTGCTTTGAAATATGCAGTCTTCGTTGTATATTTTTATTTGTTTTTATTTGTGTTTCAGAGTCTTTCAAAGACATAAAACCCATTTATAACTTGTAGCCATACAAAACATTGGGCATGGAAGGGATTTGACCCCGGGGCCATGGTTTGCTGTCATGGTTTGCCTCTAGAACGTTGGAAGCCATTTTGTTCCCCAGCATTCTCTTTACTCCCTGTCCTCAACAACCCTCCCCAACTCCCTTTTAGTACAGGTTGTCCTTCAAGGAAGTATAAGCTCTCGAATTCAGGTCTCAGCTATACCACTAAACAGTGGCCTTTGGCTGGAAACTAACATCTCCCTCCTTCAGTTGCATCCTCTATAAAATGGAGATAATAGTACCTACCTCATCATGATGTTGTGAGAATTATCCTTTCATTTACCAAGAATGTTCTTGAGAACCTGTTACAATCATCCCTCAGCATCTGTGGGAGATTGGCTCCAAGACTTCCTGCAGATACCAATTTTTTTTTTTTTTTGTACCTGGGATTGAACTCAGGGGTACTCAACCACTGATCCATATCCCCAGCCCTATTTTGTGTTTTATTTAGAGACAGGGTCTCACTGAGCTGCTTAGCGCCTCGCTGTTGCTGAGGCTGGCTTTGAACTCGTGATTCTCCTATCTCAGTCAACCAAAGTTCTGGGATTACAGGTGTGTGTCACCATGCCCAGCTAATAACAAAATTTGAGAAAGCTCAAGTCTTTTACATAGAATGGTATATTTGCATAGAAATTATTTCTATTCTCCCATATATGTTAAATCATCTCTAGATTACTTTTAATAACTTATACAATGTATGTGCTATATAAGTGGTTGTTATATTGACAATAATGACAAGAAAAGTCTATACATACTTAGTACTGATATAATTTAAAAAAATTCTTTTTTCAATGCTGGGAATTGAATCCAGGGCCTTGCACATGGTAGGCAAGTGCTCTACCCCTGAGCTATATCCCCAGCCCTTGAATAGTTTTGATCTGTGGTTGATTGTATCCATGGATGGGAAATTTAGGGACATGTGACTATATGTGCCAGCCTCTGTTAGGCATTGGGATGTTTACTTGTCTCATGAAGCCCACAGTCCAATGGAAGATATATATTGGTTAGAGTATTTTGGTTGCAAGTGACAAACTGCTTTAGGGAAAAAGTAGGTTTTTTTTTCTTTCAGTTGTTTTGGTTTTCTTTTTTTTCTCTCTCTCTCCCCCTTCCTTCCTTCCCTCCCTACCCCCCT
>PVHX01021410.1:0-10411 GCA_004024805.1 Geosciurus inauris
TGGTACTGGGGATTGAACTCAGGGGCACTCGACCACTGAGCCACATCCCCAGCCCTATTTTGTGTTTTATGTAGAGACAGGGTCTCACTGAGTTGCTTAGCGCCTCGCCGTTGCTGAGGCTGGCTTTGAACTCGCGATCCTCCTGTCTCAGCCTCCCTAAGTGCTGGGATTACAAGCGTGAGCCACCGCGCCCGGCTCTAGTTCTCACTTTTAAACAGCT
This sequence comes from Geosciurus inauris, assembly GCA_004024805.1. Lineage (NCBI taxonomy): Eukaryota > Metazoa > Chordata > Mammalia > Rodentia > Sciuridae > Geosciurus > Geosciurus inauris. The sequence continues at coordinate 221 of PVHX01021410.1, forward strand.
TTATTAAAATATAACTCATCCATTTAAAGTGTCCAATTTGTTTTTAGTATACTAGCAGAGTCATCACCCCAATCATTAACTTAATTAATTAGTTAATTAATTGATCATTCATTCCAGTACTGGAGATTGAACCCAGGGGTGCTTTAACACTGAGCTGCATCCCCAGCACTTTTCATTTTAAGACAAGATCTTGCTAAGTTTCTGAGGCTGGCCTCAAACTTGTTACTCTTATGCCCTCAGTCTCTCAGGTAGCTGGGGTTGCAGGTGTGCACTACCATGCCTGGCTCCATAATTTTAGAACATTTCATTACCATGTAAGGAAATCCTGCATCCCTTACATTTCACCTCTTATCCTCTCCTGTTGCTCCCAGCCCTAGACACTGCACTAATCTACTGTCTGTCTCTTTAGACTTGCTTCTTCTGAATACCTGATATACAAATAGTCCCCAACTTATGATGTTTCTACTTACGGTATTTAATTTCATGATGATGTAAAAGCATACCCATACAACCATTCTACCTTTAATTTTGAGTACAGTATTCAATAAATTATATAAGATATCCAATACTTCATTATAAAATGGGTCTTGTGCTAGGTGATTTTCTCCAACTATAGTCAAACACAAGTATTTTGAGCATATTAAAGGTAAGCTAGGCAGAACTATGATGCTGAGTAAATTAGGTACATTAAATGTATTTTTTACTTAAAATATTTTCAACTTAAGACAGGTTTATCAGGACAACCCCACTGTAAGTCAAGAAGCATCTCTAAATGAAATAATCCAATATCAATATATGATCCTTTGTGACTTTTATTTTTTGTTTTTATTTATTTTTGTTGCTGGGGATTAGACCCAGGCCATGCACATACTAAGCATATGTTCTACCACTGAGCTACAGCCCCAGACACTGGCTTAATGTTTAAAAAAAACTTTACTCTGCTAAGAACATTTACCATGACATCTACCTTTATAATGTTTTTGGAGTATAACAGATTATTACCGACTCTAGATAAAATGTATAGCATATATCCAGAGCTTATTTACCTTACTTAACTGAAACTTCATGCCCATTTTCACTTTTATAAATCTGACTATTTTAGATCCCTCATATAAGTGGAATTGTACAGTGTTTGTCTTTTGGTGAATGGCTAATTTCATTTAGCATAATGTCCTCAAGATTTCCTTGAGATTATATTCAAGATTTCCTTATTTTTTAAGGTTGAATAATATTCCATTGTGTATTGGCAATTGTATATTGGCAATTATCAAGAATACAAGTAACAATAAATGTTGGCGAGGACGTGGGGAAAACAGTACACTCATACATTGCTGGTGGGCCTGAAAATTGGTACAACCACTCTGGAAAGCAGCATGGGTTCGATCCTTAGCACCACATAAAAATAAATAAAGGTATTGTGTCCATCTACAACTAAAAAAAATATTTAAAAAATTTGATACAATATTTCTATTTTATGTGGTGCTGAGGCTGGAGCACAATGCCTCACACATGTGAGGCAAGTGCTCTACTACTGAGCCACACCCCAGCCCTACCCTAGCTTTTTTGTTTTTTTTGAGACAAGGTTTCACCAAGTTGCCAGCTTGGCTTTGAATCCTTCTGCTTCAGCCTCCTGGTTGCTGGGATTACAGGTATCTGCCACATCACCTGTTTTATTTCATTTTTTAAAAGACATTTTTTCTATTGGTATAGAATTCTAGGTTGACTTTCTTTAAATACTTTTTTTGAGGGTATCAGGGATTGAACTCAGGGGCACTCAACCACTGAGCCACATCCTCAGCCCTATTTTGTATTTTATTTAGAGAAAGGGTCTCACTGAGTTGCTTAGCGCCTCCCTTTTGATGGGGCTGACTTTGAATTTGCGATCCTCCTTCCTCAGCCTCCTGAGGATTACAGGCGTGTGCCACCCTACCAGACTTTTAAGTACTTTTAAAGATTTTTTTTCTCAGCTGTTTTCTGGTTTACATTGTTTTCTAATGAGAAATCTGCTCTTATACTTGTCTTTTGTCCTTCATGTTATGTCTTTTTTAGTTTTTTTATTTAACTCTAGTTGTTTAAGTAAGATTTTTTTATTATTGGCTTTTAAAAAGTTATTATGTGCTTTAGTATAGTTTTCTGCATGTTTCTTATGCTTGAGGTTCACTGAGTTCCTTGGTTCAGCAGTTATCCTCTTTATCCTGCTAGGAATCTAATAATTAGGCTACCTCCTCCCCTCATGGTTGCTTATCTTCAAATTTGATTTTTTTTCTAATAAGACTAATAAATGTAATTTTAATTACATTTTAAAATTTTAATTTGCATATCTCAAGTGAGAACAAGCACTTTAATTTTTTAAAATATAATTTGTATCCTTTTTTTTGTGAAATGTAGAATCATATCCTTTGATTCTTCAACTGATTTCTTGATCATTTGTATATTGATTTATCTGTATCTTTTACATTTTTTGGAATGAGCACGAATTTTTTTGCCAATAAGAAAATAAAACAAAGTTATTTTTAAATTAAAAAAAAAGTTGGGCATGGTGATACATGCCTGTAGTGTCAGCACTTGGGAGGTAGAAGCTGAGGATTGCTTGAGCCTGGGAATTCAAGATCAGCTTGACTCTGTCTCAAAAAACAACAACAGGGCCGAGGGTAGGGCTCAGTGGTAGAGCACTTGCCTAGCATGTGTGAGGCACTGGGTTAGATCCTCAGTACCACATAAAAATAAATGAATAAACTAACGGCCCATCAACATCTTAAAAAATATTTAAAAACAAAACAAAACAGAAAACAACAAAGCAATACCCCATCTCAAAAAGCAGCATCAAAACAAGAACAAAACAAAAATGCTTCAAAAATCCATGTAGTTTCCTGGTACAAAATATTCAGAGTCCACAGTAGCTAGTATTTTATTATAGCTCTTCAGTTAGGTGCTTATTTTCATTTCTCTTTGCAGTGATGCCTGCATAGGTGGTATGTGAGCTTAAAGGCTTAAGTGTCACTCTGGAATCCCTACCTTTTGATGGGGGTACTGGAAAAATCACAAACTCTGATTTGTAAGGAGATCTGTAAGCTCTATCTCGGTCATCATTTCATGACTTCTTCCCATGGCTCTGGGAGGCTGATAGGTCACTGACAATGATCCCCATTTTACAGATTCTTTAGAAGTAAACTGACTTTATCATATGGAAGGTTATATTTAGAAGTTAACTAAAAATAATTTAATTCTATGTACTCAGGGTCCTACAAATAGAAACTAGGGCAAAATTTTGGTTTGGATCCAGGTGCTCTTTCTAATTAGCAATGAGAGTGAGGATCCCTATCATTTTAAAGTCAACAGTCTCCTTAGGAGACTGCAGGCCAAGCCTTTGACTGGCCACGGCTGGTCAAGCACAGTGGGGACACCAGTATCTAAGGTCTATCTATACTTACCTTTGGCAGCAGTCAGCATGGTAGAGGCTAGTTCACATTGCTGTGATTCCAAATGTCCAAGTGTGAACCAGCGTGGATAACGGCTAGGCACCACAGATACCATATGGTGAGGGTGAGAAGTGTCACCTGCAGAAGCTGAATTTTCTAGAACAGGTAACCTAGAAGAACCAGGAAGATTCATCAGTCATCATCTAGACCTTGGCTATCTGAGTCACCTTAAAGAAGCTTGTGCTTTGCTGGGGAGAAACTTAGGAGGAAAGGATTAACTACGAGCTTTGAAGGTTTTCAAAAGTATGGGTCTATACTCTATGTGAAGTGAGTGTCTGAGCACTTGTAGAACTCAAGCTAAATAGTCCCCACTGCAGATGGACTTGAAAAGTCAGTCAAGAGCAATAGGGTTGTTTTTAAAAACATAAATATACACCAAGGACTTTCCTATTTTAGCTGAGGAGTTCTCTCAGTCTTACAGTCTAAATATTCTTCTGTATGCTCTGCTGCCTAACAGAAGTCAATGTGCCTAAACCAAGCTTTCTATTCTAGTTTGGAAGCAAGATCCCCATAGCTCACTGTTTTCAAATCTTAAAGTATACATATTTATATCTACTTCCGCCAGATTCCTCTGAGGATGTGTACTTGGGAACCATGACTCAGGTGAGTTATGGAAGAACTCCAACCCTTTCTCAGGCTGCCTCATTGACTACAGAATATGGACACTCAAATCTTGGGTGTTCCACATCTAATAATATATCACAGCATCTCAGGAGCTTTCATAGACAATTTACCATGAGTATAGCCAGGGAGTGAAGTGGGTCACCAACACAGAATCTCAGATAGGAATCCAATACATGAAAATATCAGAGCCATTTTAAGGCAGATTTGATGGCACGTCAACAGGACAGACAAAAAGGGAAAGAGAAGAAAGTAGGATAAGCAAAGAGAGAGAGCACTGGAGACTTCTGCTTTGATAGGGACAATGGACTGGAAATGGCTACCCACCTCATGGCCCGTAGGGCTAATTTATAGGACAGGTCTGGATCATGAGGCAGCAAAGCTGAGAACAAATACTTGGCAAAGGTATGCATGGGAACACTCTCTCGGTGGATGACTTCTCCTAGACCACTGAAGGGGCCTCCTGCAGGAAGAAGATAAGCCAGACAGTTTTATTTATCCGTATTTATGCTTCCATTCACCAGGCTAGACTTTAGAGCCCTAGGGTCTCATGCATGTTTGCCAGCCATGGGAACCTTATTACATTTTTTTTTAATCTTTATTTTTATTTATTTTATGTGGTGCTGAGGATCGAACCCAGTACCTCATGCATGTGAGGCGAGTGCTCTACCACTGAGCCACAATCCCAGCCCCACTTTATTACATTTTAATGTCATAAATACTCCTATACCTGTGCAGGTAGAGGAGTGGTGCCCAGGGTCACAGGCAAAGACACTGTGATAATATCCCCTTCTCTACTTACCTTCTAGTAGTAAGATGCACTGTTTCCGCAGTGTTTGAACTAGTTCATCGTCTAGCTGCAGCTCCTGGAGTTGACTTAGAAGTTGTTCCTCATTACGACACACTTTGTCCTGTGCATAGAGGCCTTCAGGCATTACCCTCTGTTGACCCATGCCCATCAGAGCAACTTCTAGGGCCAATGATAGGTAGGACTCACTGCTATTTGAGCAGCCTGTGGCCACAGGTACATGCTGGTACACAGGGAGTCTGCTTTCATTCATATCTGAGGATAACAGGGTACCATGTTCTTTAGGACAGGCCTGGTAGATTTCTTCTATCCCTCCATACCCTCCCACTTTGGAATACTGTTTGGTCAAAAGATATTTCAGAAGCTAAATCAGAACCCCAGAGTAGTAAGAAAAATGTACTGAAAAAAGGTTACACATAGGCACAAAGGTTTCTACTTCCTTCATAATATATTAACTGGCCAGGCCTGTTGAGAAGTATAAAATTGAATATTAGGGGCTGGGGTTATGGTGCAGTGGTAGCATGCTCGCCTAGCACGCATGAGGCACTGGGTTCGATCCTAAGCACCACATAAAAATAAAATAAAGATATTTTGTCCACCTACAACTGAAAAATAAATATTTTTAAAAAATTGAATATTAATCTTTTGCTATCTTATGACATTATATAATATCGTAATTGTCCATCTCTTTTACTACAGTGTGAACATCTTAAAGAGATGAGACTAACTTGTACCACATATCTCCAGGGCCTATCATATGGAAGGAGTTAAGTATATTATCAGTGGGGAACAAATAAACCAAATGCAACCTCAGGTTTTCAAGCTATAAATGTTACTGTGCAGATGAAAGATGATGATTCCATACACAGGGTATCAGAGGGAAGATAAAGGCAACCCTAGCACAGTTTAGGCTAATCCTTTTATTTCTACATAGAAAATCTGTATCCAGTTAAAACTCTTACTTTGGTAACACTTGCAAATTTTATGTTATTATTATTTTATATGCTCCACTACTGGGTTCATAATCTCAGGAAGAGAGTACAGGTTTAAAAGTCAAAGTCCTAGCCAGGCATGGTGGCACATGCCTGTAATCTCAGTGGCTCAGAGGGCTGAGACAGGAGGATTGTGTGTTCAAAGCCAGCGTCATTAAAGGTGAGGTGCTGAGCAACTCAGTGAGACCTTGTCTCTAATAAAAATACAAAATAGGGCTGAGGATGTGGCTCAGTGTTCGAGTCCTCCTGAGTTCTCCAGTACCAAAAAAAAAAAGACAAAGGTGTGGTGGTATGCACCTCTGGTTCGAAGGCAGCCTGGGTGACACATAGTGAGATTTTGTTTTGTTTTTTTTTTACAGGCACATGCCTGAAATCCCAGCTCTTTGGGAGGCTGGACCAGGAGGATTATAAATTCAAGGCCAGCCTCCACAACTTGGTAAGATCCTATCTCAAAACAAAAAATAAAAAGGACTGATAATGTAGCTTAGCGGTAGAGTACTCCTGGGTTTAATTCCCAGTACTGAAACAAACAAATGAACAAACAAAAAGCTACAATTTCAAGCAAAGAAATAGAAGATGCCATCAAAAGCCTACCAACCAAGAAAAGCCTGGGACCAGACAGATTCTCAGCTGAGTTCTACAAGATCTACAAAGAAGAATTGATACCAATAATACTCAAATTATTCAATGAAATAGAAAAGGAGGGAACCCTTCCAAACTCATTCTATGAGGCTAGTTTCACCCTGATACCAACACCAGACAGAGACACATCAAAGAAAGAAAATTATAGACCAATATCCCTGATGAACATAGATGCAAAAATTCTCAGTAAAATTTTGGCAAATCGCATACAAAGACATATTAAAAAAATAGTGCACCATAATCAAGTGGGGTTCATTCCAGAGATGCAAGGTTGGTTCAACATATGGAAATCAATAAATGTAATCTATCATATCACTAAACTTAAAGATAAGAATCATATGATTATATCAACTGATGCAGAGAAAGCATTTGAGAAAATACAGCACATTTTCATGTTCAAAACACTACAAAAACTAGGGATAGAAGGAACATAACTCAACATTGTAAAGGCTGTACATGCTAAAACCAAGGCAAACATCATCCTAAATGGAGAAAAACTCAAAGCATTCCCTCTAAAAACTGGAACAAGACCAGGTGGCCCTCTTTCACCACTTCTATTCAACATAGTCCTTGAAACTCTAGCCAGAGCAATTAGATGAAAGAAAGTAAAGGGATACACATAGGAAAAGAAGAACTCAAACTATCATTATTTGCCAACAACATGATTCTATACTTAGAGGGTCCAAAAAGTTCCACCAGAAAACTTCTAGAATCAATAAATGAATTCAGCAAAGTAGCAGGATATAAAATTAAGAAATTAGGAAAACTACCCCATTCACAATAGCCTCAAAAAATAAAATAAAATAAAATACTTGGGAATCAATTTAACAAAAGAGTTTTGAAAGACCACTACAATGAAAACTACAGAACAATAAAGAAAGAAATTGAAGATCTTAGAAGATGGAAAGATCTCCCATGCTCTTAGATACGCAGAATCAATATTGTCAAAATGGCCACACTACCCAAAGCACTATACAGATTCAATGCGATTACAATTAATATCCCAATGTCATTCCTTATACAAATAGAAAAAGCAATCATGAAATTCATTTGGAAAAATAAGAGACCCACAATAGTCAAAGCAATCCTTAGCAAGAAGAGTGAAGCAGGAGGCATCACAATACCAGACCTTAAGCTATACTACAAAGCTATAGTAACAAAAACAGCATGGTACTGGCACCAAAATAGACACATAGACCAATGGTATAGAATAGAAGACACAAAGACAAACCCACATAAATGCAGTTATCTTATACTAGACAAAGGTGCCAAAAACATACACTGGAGAAAAGACAGCCTTTTCAACAAATGGTGCTGGAAAAACTATAAATCCACATGCAGCAAAATGAAACTAAACCCTCATCTCTCACCATGAACAAAACTCAACTCAAAGTGGATCAAGGACCTAGACCTTGTACCTAACAGAAGAAAAAGTAGGCCTAAACCATCATCACCTGACTTCCTTAGGTGATTAGGCCCTGACTTCCTTAACAAGACTCTTAAAGCACAAGAAATAAATCAATAAATAAGATGGATTCAAACTAAAAAGCTTCTTCTCAGCAAAAGAAACAATCAATGAGCCAGGTGTGGTGGTGCATGCCTGTAACTCCAGCACTTTGGGAGGCTAAGACTAAAGAATCTCAAGTTTAAAGCCAGCCTCAGCAATGGAGAGGTGCTAAGCAACTCAGAGAGACCCTGTCTCTACATAAAACACAAAATAGGGCTGTGGATGTGGCTCAGTGGTCGAATACCCCTGAGTTCAATCTCTGGTACCAAAAAAAAAAAAAAAAAAAAAGAAACCATCAACGAGGTGAACAAAGAGCAAATTTTTGCCGCGCACACATCAGATAGAGCACTGATCTCCAGGATATGTAAAGAACTCAAGAACTTAACAAAAAAACAAACAATCCAATCAATAAATGGGCTAAGGGGCTGAACAAACACTTCTCAGAAGAAGATACACAATTGATCAACAGACATATGAAAAAATGTTCAACACCTCTGGCAATTAGAGAAATGCAAATCAAACTACTCTGATTTCATCACACACCAGTCAGATTGACAGTTATCAAGAATAGAAACAACAATAAGTGTTGGCAAGGATATGGGGAAAACGACACACTCAAACATGGCTGGTGGGACTGCAAATTGGTCGACCAATCTGGAAAGCAGTATGGAGATTCCTTAGAAAACTTGGAATGGAACCACCATTTAACCCAGCTATCTCATGACTCAGTCTATACCCAAAGGATTTAAAAACAGCATACTATAGTGACGCAGCCACTTCAATGTTTATAGCAGCTCAATTCACAATAGCTGAACTGTGGAAGCAACCTAGATGCCCTTCAATAGATGAATGGATAAAGAAACTGGTATATATACACAATGGAATATTACGCAGCATTAAAAGAGAAAAAAATTATGGCATTTGCAGGTAAAAGTGGATGGAGTTGGAATGTATCATGGTAAGCGAAGTAAGCCAATGTCAAAAAACAAATGCCGAATATTCTGATAAGTGGATGCTGATCCATAATGGGGGAGGGAACACAGGAAGAATGGAGAAACTTTGGTCAAAGGGGAGGGAGCGGGGAGGAGGAATGGGAGCAGGAAAGATGGTGGAATGAAATGGACATCATAGCCCTAGCTTCATGTATGAGTTCATATCTGGTGTGATTCTATATTACATACAACCAGAGAAATGAAAACTTATGCTCCACCTGTGTACAATGAATCAAAATGCATTCTGCTATCATGTATACCTAAGTAGAATAAATAAATTAAGCCAGGCGTGGTGGCTCAAACCTGTAATCCCAGCACTTAGGGAGGCTGAGACAGGAGAATTGCGAGTTCAAAGCCAGCCTCAGCAACGGTGAGGCGCTAAGCAACTCAGTGAGACCCTGTCTCTACATAAAACACAAAATAGGGCTGGGGATGTGGCTCAGTGCTTGAGTACCCCTGAGTTCAATCCCCAGTACCAAAAAAAAAAAAGAATAAATAAATTAAATTTAAAAAGTGGAAGAAATATTTCAAAACTTTGTATAGAATGGAGAAAAGATTTATTATCTTTTTTTGAAATATTTTTTTAGTTGTAGATGGACACAATGCCTTTATTTATTTATTTTTATGTGGTGCTGAGGATCGAACCCAGTGCCTCACACGTTCTAGGCAAGTGCTCTACCACTGAGCCACAACCCTAGCCCCAAGATTTATTATCTTTAAAATGGAAATAGATACACAAAATAAAATCAGCATCTGTGAGAAAAAAATAAAAGAGAATAAAATCATGGCATTTGCAGGTAAATGGATGGAGTTGGAGAATATCATGCTAAGCAAAGTATGCCAATCCCAAAAAAACAAAGGCCAAATGTTCTCTCTGATGAGTGAATGCTGATCCATCATGGGGAAGGGGGCATGGGAAGAATGGAGGAACTTTGGTCAATGGGGAAGGGACATAGGGGCAGGAAAGATGGTGGAATGAGATGGACATCACTGCCCAAGGTACATGTATGACTGCACATATGGTGTGGCTCTACATCATGTACAACCAGAGAAGTGAAAAGTTGTGCTCCATTTGTGTACAATGAATCAAAATGCATTCTGCTGTCATGTATACCTAAGTAGAATAAATAAATAATTAAAAAAGTTAAAA
>PVHX01021410.1:10511-29896 GCA_004024805.1 Geosciurus inauris
TCCTTCCTTCCTTCCTTCCTTCCTTCCTTCCTTCCTTCCTTCCTTCCTTCCTCCCTCCCTCCCTCCCTCCCTCCCTCCCTCTCTCTGTCTCTCTCTCTTTCTTTCTTTCGGGGACCGAATTCAGGGGCACTCAGCCACTGAGCCACATCCCTGGCCCTATTTTGTATTTTATTTTGAGACAGGGTCTCACTGAGTTGCTTAGTGCCTTGCCATTGCTGAGGCTGGCTTTGAGCTCATGATTCTCCTGTCTCATCCTCCCAAAGTGCTGGGATTACAGGCATGCACCACCACACCTAGCTTGATTTCTTTTTTCCTTTATCTGATAAGTATTTACAGGAGACTATTAAATGGCAGGTTGTACACTGAGTGTTATGATCACAAAGATAATTAAGTCATAATTTATGCTTTCAAGTAACTGATAAAATTGATAAAAGATACTAATTTATAAACAAATTATAATGCAGTAGGATAAATACTCAAGCAGATGTAGGTAAACAGTATAGTGAAGCCATAAAGGAAAAAATAAATTCTGTCTCTATATAGTCCTAGCCACTCTGTGATTCTGTTCGACTATTTTCCTCTATTTCTCATTTGTAAAACTGGCACAAAAACACCATGAGGGAGAATGCTTAAAGGAAATCAGAGAGTATTATTCAATTGCAAGACACACACACACACACACACACACACACACACACATTTACTTTTTTCCCCTTCTGACAGGGTCTCACTATGTTGCCCAGGCTGGCTTAAATTCCTGGGCTCAAGTGATCCTCCTGCCTCAGCCTTCCAAGTAGCTGAGACTACAGGGACGTGCCTGGTTTGATATACTTTTCTGGTGGATATTCTCTCCCATTTCCAGACTGCTCTGAAGTTATGGTCTCTGACTCCTGAAATTCTTCTAGCCCTTGGACCACATTGTTTAGCCATTTATAGTAGGGAAATGAGAGGAGCAAGGAAGCTGGTAAGGTGAAATAGACAGGAACAGACCACAGGGTGGGAAAGAAAAGTAGGAAAGAAAGGAAGCCTAAAGAAACCTCTCAGGAATGCTCAGTTTGGACAAGACTGAAAACAAGGCTGTAAGAGGAGTAGAACAGAGTTTGGCAGGGAAGACAGGACTGCCAAGGACAGTCCTGGCTTGTCTAAGGCTGACCTCCGTACCTGACACTTCCATATAGCCATCATCGTTCAGGCGGCAGGCTTCAGTCAAAGTGAGAAACAGGCAGCCAATGGGATCCAGGGGGTGGCCCACCCAGCCCTCCAGGTTTGTGATGGTTGTAGTTCCTCTCTGCAACAGTTCTAAAAACAAGCAGGTTCAAAGTTTTAGAGAGTGATAGAGACATATTGCTCTTTTACCTTGCTTAGCTCTCCGTATCAGTCTCATTCAGGCCTTAACCCTGGGTGCTATAGAAAAGCTTCCTTGGGCTGGGGTTATGGCGCAGTGGTAGCGTGCTCGCCTAGCACGCGGGAGGCACTGAGTTCGATCCTCAGCACCACATAAAAATAAAATAAAGATATTGTGTCCACCTACAACTAAAAAATAAATATTAAAAAAAAAAAAAGAAAAAAGAAAAGCTTCCTTTATTGTCTTGCCTTGGGTTGATAGGACTGGTCACAATCTCACCAGCCTAGTGTTAGGCCATGTGATGTGAATTTGGATTGCCTGCTGGTAGTTCATATGTGGATATAGCTTTAGAGCTTTGAAAGGGTCTTCTCATACCCAACCTTAGTGGTCCTTTCATCTGCACTGTGAGGAAGCATGCAGTGATCATTGTTTCCATTTTACTGGGAAGAAAACTGAGATCCATATAGATAAAGTGAGGCATTTCACACAGCAGGTAGAATTCTTAGAATTCCCTAGCTCCTGCCACACCATGATACTTAGTGAAAATTAGGTTCTAGGTCTTATATCCCCTGAGGATCCTCATTAGCCTTAGGCCTAAAGAGGTTAGATGACTTCAAATCCCCATACCTTTCTTCTGATGCTTGTAGATTTCCAGTTGCCGCTGCTGTTGCAACCTCAGAGTATTAATAATGGCCACTGTGAGTCTGAGGGCCTCTTTTGGATAACCATGAGAACGCAAGGCATCAACCCGAGCACAAGCTGTAGGTACATGCTCTACCAGATAAAAAGAAAATATTTTGATCAAGTTAAAATTTCAAATCAGGATGCCAGGCATGGTGGTGCATGCCTGTAATCCCAACAATTTGGGAGGATGAGGCAGGAGGATCTTGAGTTCAAGGCCAGCCTCAGCAATTTAGTAAGGCCCTCAGTAATTCAGCAAGACCCTGTCTCAAAGTAAAATATAAAAAGGACTGGGGATGTGACTCAGTGGTAAAGTGTCCCTAGTTTCAATCTGCCACACCAAAAAAAAAAAAAAAAAAAAAAAAAATCAAATTGGGCAAATTCATGCTTGACAAAGGAAGTTTGTGTTCAGTCCAGTTCCTCAAATTCAACCTGATATATACTTTATACAAGGAACGTATTTATTTTTTTTTATCTTTAAGGATACAAAAAGTTGAATAAAGGGCTGGGGTTGCAGCCCAGTGGTAGAGAACTTAACCTAGCACATATGAGGCACTGGGTTCAATCCTCAGCATCACATAATAAATAAATAAATAAATAAATAAATAAATAAATAAGATATTGTGTCCATCTACGACTAAAGATATTTTTTAAAAAAGTTAAATAAGTCACAGTGCCACCTTGAGAGTTATCTTGCTGCTTCAGTATGGTGGTATAGTATAGAAAGGGACACACAACCAGTATGACAAAATACAGTACCTCTAATTAGAACAAATTAAAAACTAAAATAAAATAAATTAAAAAATACAGTCCCTCTTTGTGAACATGTATTATAGGAACCCACTGGTAGGAACTAACTGCCCAATGGGAAAAGCCTTATTCATTTGTCAATCCTGTATTTCCTAAAGACCTGAAAGTACAAAGGTAGTATGCTGAAAGTACAAAGATGAATAAAAAATGGCCGCTGCCTTCAAAGAGCTCACAAATGATACATAAACAGTTAATTATAAAACAGTTAACAAAGAAGTGATATGATAGATATATACAGAGAAAAAATAATATTTGAGCTGTGCTTTGAAGGACAAGCAAGATCATGAATAGGTAAATACATAGAGAAGGCATTCTTGGCAAATGTAACATATAAGAAAAGGCGTATAAGTAAAAGCACAGAAAGTATTCTATGTAACAAAACATCTTCAGAGTATGGCATATATGTGTAGCTAGCATTAGGTTATATGGCTGGAAATAGCCTGGAAAGGTAGATCTGGATTGTAAGGAGGCTTGAACATCATTAGGAAGAGTTTAGATTCACCATAGGGATAATGGAAGATTATTAAACAGCCAAGTGATTAAAACAAGCTTTATGGTTTATCCATTTCTTTTAAAGCTAACATTAAAAGTTACAGAAATAATTACAGCAGATTTAAAAACACAGATAAAATATAAAACAAAAACCAGATAAATACTCTTCCCAGTTTCATGTATATTTAAGCTATTAATTTTTCACTAAAATGGGATATTATAATTATTGTTTTGTAAGTGGAATTTTTGCTTAATAGCACATTGTAAATATATGTATCATTCCACTGAATATGTATGCATCCACAGAATCAATCTCATATTGTAGGATATTTAGATTGTTACCAATTTTCCCATCTGTGCATTATTTATATTCATGCCTAATGAATCTCTGCTTTATGCATATCCTTAATTATTGCTCAGGATAAATTCCAAGATGTGGAATTCCTTGATCAAATGGTATAAATGAGCTGGGTGTGGTGACATCTGCTAGTAATCCCAGCTACTCAGGAGGCTAAGACTGGAGGATCACAAGTTTGAGGCCAACATGGACAACTTAGAGAGAGGCTGTCTCAAAATATATTTTAAAAAGGACTGAGGATATAGCTCGGTGATAGAGCACTTGCCTGGAAAGTATCAGGCACTGGGTTCAATCCCTAGAACCAAAAAAACAAAAACAAAACAAAACAACAACAAAAGTACTTTAAAGGCTTTTGATAAGGTGTTACTAAAATATACTTCAGAAAGGCTATAAGCATTTAAATTCCTACCCATGTCATGCAACTTCTCACATCCCAGAAACTAATTATCTTTATTTTAAAAATTCCCAACCATTTCACAATTAAAATGGTATCTCAGTATTGTTTTTTTTTTTTTTAAATTTTGGTACTGAGGATTGAACCCAGGGGTGCTTAACCACTGAGCCACATCCCCAAACACTTTTTATATTTTATTTAGAGACAGGTTCTCACTGAATTGCTTAGGGCCTCACTAAGTTGCTGAGGCTGGCTTTGAACTTGTGATCTTCTTGCCTTAGCTTCCCAAGCTACTGGGATTATAGGTGTGAGCCACTGTGCCTAGTCTCAGTATTGTTTTAATTTATATCTTTGTTTATTAATGAGGTGTACATTTTTCACATGCTTGTTAGGTTTATGTTTTAGAAGTACTGGAGAGAAGAGAAAAGATGATCAGAGGTAATTTTAGGCGGTGACCCACAGAGAATTTGTTTGGCAAGTTTTTTTTTTAAACAGGGACATATACAGATTCAGCTAGAGGTTTTATGGGGTGAGGGATGGAGTAGTGAATTGGGTAAAACAATGAAAATCTATGTGATTAAGACTCAAAAAATGAATATTTTAAAAAAAGAATGACAAAGAAAGACAGCTTGATGACAAATGAAGATTGTGTCCTAGTTGCCAGCACAGGGTAATTTAAGTTTCAAACTTGGTGTTTTTGTGTTTTTTTGTTTTTCTTTTTGGTACCAGGGATTGAACCCAGGGGTGCTTAACCACTGAGCCACATGCCAAGCCTTTTTATCTTTTATTTTGAGACAGGGTCTTGCTAAGTTGCTAAGGCTGACTTTGAACTCACAATCCTCCTGCCTCAGCCTCCTGAGCTGCTTGTGTTCTACCATGCCCAGGAAATGGTGCCTTTTTTAAAACAAAATACATAATTTCAGAGTAGATTATAATGTTGCTCAGTAACTAGTGGCCAAGAGAGCCTGTAAATTTATGTCTAATGACTTAGTTATACTCTTTGATATACATTAACTCTTTTATCCTCCCAAAGTTTAGGGGATAGGATACAAATCCTATTTGAAATTACTATACCTCAACTAAGCACATATGCAAATGGGTTCAAATAAATATACTGAATCTCTCTAGTAAAGGCCTCAAAAGAGCTGTATGAAGACTGTCCAAATTGTAGTTGACGTTGCTGGTACTTACACAGATGGCTCCTTTGGGCCTCATATGAGGTGAGGTTGGGCTCTGAAATTCTTGGAGTAGATGAGGGCTAGACTTACCAAGCCACAGTGGCTGGCCATGGGAATTAAAGAGTAGTCGCTCACTTTCTCGCTGGCAGGCAGGAGCTATGTATATATCACTGCTGATTATTCTCTGTAGGTGGCTGTCCTGCCAATGTAACTCACGGCCCTCGATGGCTCTAGTGAACACTGTTCGTCTTGGTCTGGATAAGGAGTCTGGGGAAAGAAAAAAAATATAGCAGCACAATGTTGGATAATCTGAAGTTCTAATCCCTAGGTCTTCATCAGGGTGGGAGGCTGGGCAGAAGAATAGTAGAAGGGCAATGAGAACAACCACTCCACAATCTGGGTATTTGTTGTGCTGCTTCCTTCCTGGATAATTGTTAGTATATCTGTGCCCTCTATCAGAAGAACCTTTTTACAAAGATCTATGGCTACCTTCCTCCTTTCACAGAAGACCAATATCTACTGGGACTCAGAGGTACATGACAGCTAGGAGAGGCAGTGGTGTTCAGTTGCTCAATCATGAGGATACAAACTATTTCTATAGAGGTCAATAGTAGAAAGAAGCAGTCAGGTCATTTCCCTAACTAATCCATAATTTGTTTCATTTGCAGCATGACCCTTAGCAGACTAAGGCCTTCCATGGAACTCACATTAAAAGCTGAAAAAGCTTTTATATTCTGTATATTCTGATACTTTGAAAAATCACATTGGTATCTGCAGACTTAGAATCTTATTCCTTATAAGAAAAGCTGATGCTGGCAAAAAATAACTTGTTTTTCACATTGGAATCTTACTATGTCATCTCTTTTCAGGAGAAGTGCACAGGGAAATGAATACTATAGATAAAGTAAGCTCAATTCTTCTTTTTTTTTTTTTTTTTTTGGGTACTGGGGATCGAACTCAGGGGTACTTGACCACTGAACCACATCCCCAGCCCTATTTTGTGTTTTATGGAGAGACAGGGTCTCAATGAGTTGCTTAGCACCTCGCCATTGCTGAGGCTGGCTTTGAACTCTCAATTCTCCTGTCTCAGCCTCCCTAAGTGCTGGGATTACAGGCTTGAGCCACCGCGCCCGGCTGTAAGCTCAATTCTTAAGGGTGCTATGCAGGTGAAATCAGATGGAAGATATATTGTCATAAACCACAACTTAGGGGGACTCAGGGAAATGACATTTAAGAAAAAATTTTAAGAGATAATTTAGATAATGTTTGCCAGATTAAGAGCAGTTAAAAACTATTTGGGATCAAGACCTGAACTATACAACAGAGATACCCAAATTAAATATGTATCTACAGATTCTGCACAAAAAAATTGTGCAGGGAATTCAGAAGATTCAGATTGAACATGAAAGAAACTAACATATTCATCCACATAGAAAAAGGCTTTGGAATCTGCTCATCTCTTTAGAATTTAATATATCCCACTGGGTATAGGTTCAGATGATTAAAGGGTATTATCATCAGAGTAGCTCTGATAGTACTTATTGAAATTGCTTCTCATTCAGCCTCTCAGTGGAAGCACACTAACTCTTCTGCTCGCTGGACTCTAAGCCTCCCTCCTGCTGAACTGAGAATTTGCCAGGGGTATTGGGCTCCCAGTATGTTTTATAATTCATTAAAATAGAATATAATGCATGTCTAATATATAGCAATACTGTTCTAGGTGCTCAGGATATACAAAGTCCTTATATTTATAGAACTTTATATCCAAATGGGGAGAGAGGGTTAAATATACAGTATCTCAGATATATTACCTGGTTACAAGTACTATGGAAAAGACTAAAGTACAGTTAGGGAAAAAGGTAAGTTGATGTTAAGTGGAGTTATTGTTTTATACAGAATGTAAGATAACATTTGAACAGCCAAGTATAGTGAGTGGCCTGTCCCTATAGTCCCAGTGACTTGAAAGGCTGAGGGAGGAGGTTCATTTGGGCCTAGGAACATATAAAAAAAAAAAGGAAAACATTTGAGTAAAGATCTGAAGGAACAAGGTTACTGATACTGAGGGAAGAACATTCCAGGTAGATGACCCAGAAAGTACTATGTCCTAATGTAGGAATATATTTGGAGTGTTTGAGAACAGCAAGGGATAGAATGAGCAAGCTATATGGGCAGTTGCTATAATAATTTGTGAGTGATTATGGTACTGACTCAGAGTAACCAGCAGTAGAAATGGTAAGTAGTTGAATAATGGATATATTCTGAAGGCAAATGCAATGAGATTTGCTCACAGGTTACATTTGGGGTGAAAGACAAAGAGAAGAATCAAGAATGACACCAAGATTTTTCAGATAAAGATGCCATATGTAGAGACAGAGAAGACTGCAGGAGAAGCAGATTTAGGTAGGGCTTAAGGGGAAAGAAATCCACTGAGATGCCTATTAATATATAAGCAGATATATCAAAAAAGCAGTTGAATATACAAGACTAGAACTGAGAGGAAAGGTTGGGGCAGGACAGAAGATATCCATTTGGGAGTTGTTAACATACAGATGATTATTAAAACAATGCAATGAGCAATTTAATATAGAAATAGAAGGAATGTGATGATTAAACCCTGAACGCTATAGCACTTTTAGGTTTGGAGGGAGGGGAAGAGACACTTAAGATTTAGAAGAAGGGGTCAAGGAAGTAAGGGGAACCAAAGAGACTGAGGTCTTAGAAATGAAATGACAAAGATGTTTCATGGAGAGAATGGTCAATGTGTCAAATACTGCTAAAAGGTCATTTAAGATTATGACTGACCAAAAAAAAAAAAAAAAGAAGAGAAAGAAAATGTGTGAACAATGTTTAGGGCAGTTAAGACTATAGGTTTCAGAACTTATGGGTTTCATAATTTCTTGATAAATATGAAGAGGCATTTTACCACCATACATAAATACCTCAAATTTAATATTTAGATTAATCTGTTTATTAGCAAGGAACAAAAACTCATGCAATTACCTCAACTAATTTAGAAGTTATACATCTTGTGATGCCTAAAAAAAAAGAGAGAGATTATGACTGATAATCACTAGGTTTAGCAAAAGTTAGTTTTAGTGACCCAGTACAAGAGCTGTTTGAGTAGTGTTGGAACTGAAAACCTGACTAGAGTGAATTCAAACAAGAACAAAGAAGAGGAAAAGGAGATAGTAAATAGATACTGTTCTTTTGAACATTTTTTCTTAATTCTACCACCTCAGAGAAAGAGGTTGGTATCTAGAGAGACATGTGGAAAAGCAAGTGTTTTCTGTTTTGTTTTGTTTAAGAATGGGACATATGAGAGGGACTGCTAGCCCCTAGCCGCTGGGGAACCCAAACTCAGGGTAAGAGTCCCCGCAGAGACCCTAGAGTGAGGCAGCCCCATCCAAGGGCAGCCTGGGCCTGGCCCAGTTCCGCTACAGAGTTCCTATGGACCGGCAGGAGCCACAGAGGGCCCTGATCCGCCCCCAGGAGCCTCCACAGTTGTCCAGCCAATGGGAGATCAGGGACTGCTACCTCTAGCCACTGGGGAGCCCAAATTCAGGGTAAGAGTCACTCCAGAGACCCCAGCGGAGGCAGCCCTGCTCAAGGGCAGCCTGGGCCCGCCTCAGTTCCACTCCAGAGTTCCTATGGATCAGCAGGAGCTGCAGAGGGCCCAGATCCGTCCTCAGGAAACTCCACGGGTGTCCAGACAATGGGAGACCAGGGGCTGCTAGCCGCTAGCCACAGAGGAAGGCATACCCAGGGTAAGAGTGGCCTGCAGAGATCCCACCGTGAAGAGGCCCCACTCAAGTATGCTCTGGGCCTGTCTCAGTTCCACTCCAGAGTTCCTGTGGTCAGGCGAGACAGGAGGCCCAAAACCGCCCTTAGGGAATGCCAGGAGTGCCCAGTTGAAGGCTGGCCAGAGCCTGCTAGCCTCCAGCCCCAGGAGAGCTCACACTCACTGTAAGGGTCACACACAGACTCTCCTGCTTGTGACCCTGCCTAAGTGAGATCTGGGCCCGCCTCCAGTTCTGCTCCAGAGTTCCTGTTCACCAGCAGGAGTGCAAGAGAGGGGCAAAACAGCCCTCAGGGGCTGCCTCAGGAGCCCAGCCAAGGCCATTCCCACTGCCCTCTAGAGGTACATCCACTACCTCCACCACCAACTTTAGTGGCAGTAGTGCCCATCTGGGGGAACAGAAGTAGCTCCAAGGTGAGACACAGGTCATCTGGAGTGTCAATACAAGATGATAGGATAGAAGCCACAATACCTGAGATTGGTATTTCAAGAAAGGAAGATACACAATCAACATGAAAAAACAAGGGAAGAAAGTGCCCCAAATAAACCTGGATACCACTGTAACAGAATCCACTGACAGCACAGTTGTTGAAATGTCAGAGAAAGAATTCAGAATGTACATAATTAAAATGATCAGTGAACTAAAGAATGACACAAGTGAACAATTACAGGCAAAAATTGATCAATCCAACAAAGAAATAGGTGAGCAAATAAAGGCAACCATTGATCATTCTAACAAAGAGATAAGAGAGCAATTACAAGTAGCAAAATATTACTTTAAGAAAGAGCTAGAGGGGCTGGGATTGTAGCTCAGCGGTAGAGCGCTTGCCTCACATGCGGGAGGCCCTGGGTTCGATCCTCAGCACCACGTATAAATAAATAAATAAAACATGTCTATAAAAACAATTTAATTATAAAAAAAAAGAAAAAGAAAGAGCTAGAGATTGTGAGAAAAAACCAATCAGAAATACTTGAAATGAAGGAAACAATAAACCAAATAAAAAACTCAATAGAAAGCATCACTAGTAGACTAGATCACCTGGAAGACAGAACCTCGGATAATGAAGACAAGATATACAATCTTGAAAATAAACTTGACCATATAGTGAAGATTTGTAAAAAATCATGAACAGAACATACAAGAAATATGGGACAGTATCAAAAGACCAAATCTAAGATTTATTGGGATAGAAGAAGGTGCAGAATTTCAAACCAAAGGAATGCATATCAGAAAACTTCCCAAATATGAAAAATGAAATGGAAAATCAAATTTTACAAGAGGCTTACAGAACACCAAACATACAAAGTTTCAACAGATCTACACCAAGGCACATTATAATGAAAATGCCCAACATACAGAATAAGGATAGAAATTTAAAGACCGCAAGAAAGAGGAACCAGATTACATACAAGGGGAGACCAATTCGTATCTCAGCAGATTTTTCAACCCAAACCCTAAAAGCCAGGAGATCATGGAATAACATATTCCCAGCCCTGAAAGACAATGGATGCCAACCAAGAATCCTATATCCAGCAAAATTGAGCTTCAGATTTGATGACGAAATAAAAACCTTCCATGATAAACAAAAGTTAACAGAACTTACAGCAAGAAAGCCTGCACTACACAGCATTCTTGGCAAAATACTCCACGAGGAGGAAATGATAACCAACAATGAAAATTTACAAACAGAGGAACTACACTAAAGGAAAGACCATTCAAAAGAGAAAACAACTCAAGGTAAAAACCAAAAACAAACCAAAATGACCGGAATTACAAATCATATCTCAATAATAACCCTGAATGTAAATGGCCTAAATGCACCAATTAAAAGACATAGACTGACAGACTAGATAAAAAAAAAAAGACCCAACAATATGCTGTCTTCAAGAGACTCATCTTACAGGAAAAGACATCCACAAACTGAAAGTGAAAGGGTGGGAAAAAACATATCACTCACATGGATCCTGCAAACAAGCAGGAGTTTCTATCCTCATATCAAATAAAGTGAACTTCAAACCAAAGATGGTGAAAAGAGATAAAGAAGGTCATTTCATACTTCTTAAGGGAATCATACATCAACAAGACATAATAATCATAAATACCTATGCCCCAAATAATGGGGCTTCTACGTATGTCAAACAAATACTTCTCAAATACAAATAGACCACAATATACCACAATACTCAAATATACTCAAATAGACCACACAATAATACTTGGAGACTTTAACACAGCTCTCTCACCATTGGATAGATCTTCCAATAAAGAAACCACAGACCTCAATGAAACTATCAATAATTTAGACTTGACATATATAGAGTATTCCATCCATCAATGAGTGAATACACTTTTTTCTCAGCTGCACATGGATCCTTTTCCAAAATAGATCATACATTATGTCACAAAGCCAGTCTTAGCAAATACAAAAAAATAGAGATTCTACCCTGTATCCTATCTGACCCAATGGAATAAAATTACAAATCAATGACAGATTAAAAAACAGAAACTACTCCATCACCTGGAAACTAAATAATATGCTATTGAATGATGCATGGATAACATAAGACATCAAGGAAGAAATAAAAAAATTCTTAAAGACAAATGAAAACTCTGATACAACATATCAAAATCTCTGGGATGCCATGAAGGCAGTGCTAAGAGGAAAGTTCATAGCACTAAACTCATTCATTAGAAGAAGTAAAAGTCAACAAATAAATGAATTGACTCTTCGTCTCAAAGCCTTAGAAAAGGAAGAACAAATTAACACCCGAAGAAGTAAAAGATAGGAAATAATCAAAATTAGGGCTGAAATCAATGAAATTGAGACAAAAGAAACAATTCAAAAAATTGACAAAACAAAAAGCTGGTTCCTTGAAAAATAAACAAAACTGACAAACCCTTAGCCACCCTAACAAAAAGGAGGAGGGAGAAAACCCAAATTACTAAAATTCGTGATGAAAAAGGAAATATCATGACAGACACTACTGAAATACAGAGGATAATTAGAAACTATTTTGAAAATTTATACTCCAGTAAAATAGAAAACCCTGAAGACACCGACAAATTTCTAGAGGCATATGACCTACCCAAATTGAACCAAGAGGACATACACAACTTAAACAGATCAATTTCAAGCAAGGAAATTGAAGATGCCATCAAGAGCCTTCCAAACAAAAAGCCCAGGTCCAGATGGATTCTCAGCTGAGTTCTACAAGACCTTTAAAGAAGAACTAATACCAATTCTCCTCAAACTATTTTATGAAATAGAAAAGGAGGGAACCCTTCCAAACTCATTCTATGAGGCAAGTATCACCCTGATTCCAAAACCAGACAGAGACACATCAAAGAAAGAAAACTTCAGACCAATATCCCCGATGAACATCGATGCAAAAATTCTCAATAAAATTCTGGCAAATTGCATACAAAAACTTATCAAAAAAATAATGCACCATGATCAAGTGGGGTTCATCTCAGGGATGCAAGGTTGGTTCAACATACAGAAATCAATTAATGTAATACATCACATCAATAGACTTAAAGATAAGAATCATATGATTTTGTCAATCGATACAGAGAAGGCATTTGACAAAATACAACACCCTTTTATGCTCAAAACACTAGAAAAACTTGGGATAGTAGGAACATTCCTCAACTTTGTAAAAGCTATCTATGCTAAACCCAAGGCCAACAGCATCCTAAATGGAGAAAAATTGGATGCATTCCCTCTGAAAATGGGAACTAGACAGGGATGCCCTGTTTCACCACTGCTATTCAACATAGTCCTTGAAACAGAGCAATTAGACAGATGAAAGAAATTAAAGGTATACGAATCAGAAAAGAACTCAAACTATCATTATTTGCAGACGACATGATTCCATACTTAGAGGATCCAAAAAATTCTACCAGAAAACTTCTAGAATTAATAAATGATTTCAGCAAAGTAGCAGGATATAAAATCAACACCCACAAATCAAGTGCATTTCTATACATCAGTGATAAACCCTCTGAAAGAGAAATTAGGAAAACTATCCCATTCACAATAGCCTCAAAAAAAAAAAATACCTGGGAATCAATTTAACAAAAGAGGTGAAAGATCTCTACAATGCAAACTACAAGACACTGAAGAAAGAAACTGAAGAAGACCTTAGAAGATGGAATAATCTCCCATGCTCCTGGATAGGCACAATCAATATTGTCAAAATGGCCACACTTCCCAAAGCGCTATATAGATTCAATGCAATCCCAACTAAAATCCCAGCATCATTCCTTATAGAAATAGAAAAGGCAATCATGAAATTCATTTGGAAGAATGAGAGACCCAGAATAGCCAAAGCAATCCTTAGCAAGAAGAGTGAAGCAGGAGGCATTACAACACCAGATCTCAAATTATACTATAAAGCTATAGTAACAAAAACAGCATGGTACTGGAACCAAAATAGACATGTAGACCAATGGTATAGAATAAAAGACACAGAGATGAACCCACTTACATACAGTTACTTTATACTAGATAAAGGAGCCAAACATGTACACTGGAGAAAAGACAGCCTGTTCAACAAATGGTGCTGGGAAAACTGGAAATCCATATGCAGCAAATTGAAACTAAACCCCTATCTCTCACCATGCATAAAATTCAACTCAAAGTGGATCAAGGACCTGGGAATCAGACCAGAGACCCAATGCCTAATAGAAGAAAAAACAGGCCCAAATCTTCATCATGTTGGAGTAGGACCATACTTCCTCAACAAGACTCCTATAGCACAAGAAGTAAAATCAAGAATCAACAAATGGGATGGATTCAAACTAAAAAGCTTCTTCTCAGCAAAAGAAATAATCAATAAAGTGAACAGAGAGCTGACATTCTGGGAACAAATCTTTGCCACACACACATCTGATAGAGCACTCATCTCCAGGATATATAAAGAACTCAAAAAGATTAACACCAAAAAAACTAACAACCCAATTAATAAATGGGCCAAAGAGCTGAACACAAACTTCACAGAAGAAGGTATACAATCCATTGAGACATATGAAAAAATGTTCAACATCTCTAGCAATCAGAGAAATGCAAATCAAAACTACCCTAAGATTCCATCTCACGCCAGTCAGAATGGCAATTATCAAGAATACAAACAACAATAAGTGCTGGCGAGGTTGTGGGGAAAAAGGCACGCTCATACATTGCTGGTGGACCTGCAAATTGGTACAACCAATCTGGAAAGCAGTATGGAGATTCCTTAGAAAACTTGGAATGGAACCACCATTTGAGCCTGCTATCCTACTCCTCGGTCTATACCCAGAAGACTTAAAAACAGCAAACTACAGTGCTGCAGCCACTTCAATGTTTATAGCAGCTCAATTCACAATAGCTAAACTGTGGAACCAATCTAGATGCCCTTCGATAGATGACTGGATAAAGAAACTGTGGTATAAATACACAATGGAATATTACTCAGCAATAAAAGAGAATAAAATTATGGCATTTGCAGGTAAATGGATGGAGTTGGAGAATATCATGCTAAGTGAAGTAAGCCAATCTCAGAAAACCAAATGCCAAATGTACTCGTTGATAAGTGGATGCTGATCCATAATGTGGGGAAGGTCATGGGAACAATGGTGGAACTCTGTTCACAGGAGTATAAGGGGGCAGGTGGCATGGGGACAGTAAAGGTGGTGGAATATGATGGTCATCATAGCCCTAACTTTATATATGACTGCATATATGTTGTGATTGTATACAACTTACAACTAGAGAATTGATACGTTATCCTCTATCTATGTACAATGAATCAAATTGCACTCTGTTATCATGTAAGCCTAAATAGAACAAATAAATAAATTAAATATGAAAAAAAAAAAAAGAACAAAGCAGTCTGCAGCTTTGCAGGCTCCCAGCTTCCCCAAGTAAACAAATTGTCAATTTAAAAAAAAAAAAGAATGGGACATATGATAATGTACTTGGCATATTTACAGGAATGATCCATAAGGAGGGAAAAAGTCGTGATGCAGGAGAAATAGGAGATAATTGCTGGAGCATTATTTTTGATTAAAGGACAGGACCTTGGAAATAAGTGGAGGACTTGGATTTGGACAGAAGTACAAAGAACAACAGGGCAAGAGGCAGAGTAGATGGGCAGAGACAGTGATTCTTTGACTCATTAGGACAGTAATTATTATTATTATTTTTGATACTGGGGATTGAACTCAGGGGCCCTTGACCACTGAGCTGCATCCTCATCCCTATTTTGTATTTTATTTAGAGACAGGGTCTTGCTAAATTACTTAGTGTCTCTCTTTTGCTGAGGCTGGCTTTGAACTTCCAATCCTCCTGCCTCAGCCTCTGGAGCCACTGGGATGACAGGCATGCGCCACCTCGCCCAGCAGGACAGTAATTCTTCTAAATAATTTTTTTTAGTTGTGGATGCATGCAATATCTTTATTTATTTGTATATGGTGCTGAGGATCGAACCCAGTGACTCATGCATGCGAGGCAAGCACTCTACCACTGAGCCACAGCCACAGCCTAGGACAGTAATTCTTCTGAACCAACACCATAGAAATGGTAATGGAGTTTTGGAAATTTACTTCTGCTTGCTTCTCTAATGTCAGTGATCAGGAAGCACAACTCAGCTGAAAGCAAGGAAAAGGAGAAAGTATAGAAAGTTTTAGGAAAAAGATTATGATATAGTAGCTTAGAAGACAGAAATGGTACAGGCTAGGAAAATGTAGTACATGTCCAGAAAACATTAAAGACCCACCTGAAATTTGTGGTCATAAATTTAAAATAAGACCAGTTATCACAATTGTTTATCTCCAGCCATGTTTAGTTGTATAGGTGTGAGTACCAAGTAATAAGGGAACTGGAATGAACAAAGTTTAGAGTTTTGCCACATGAAGTAATAAAGGGAAAGAGGGAGCTAGCTCAGTGTGTACACTAGAGAGTGATTATAATGATGTACCAAATAATCTACCTGGATAAGAAGGACAATGAGGCTATCAAGATAGTGAAAATATGGTAAGATCAAAATTTCTAGTGGGCCAAATAATTATTGGAATTGGGATATTAAAGAAAATAAGCAAGAAAGACTAGTGATAATAATTGGAGATGTTTAAAATTGAGATGATTAAGAGGATGTAGTTATTGGTAAGGATAAAGTTTAGGGCATGACTTTGGAACTGGATGGTTAAATTATGTTGGAAGATTAGAGCACTGAAAAAGAGGGAGTCAAAGAACTGAGAGACCACAGTACTGGAAGACTCATTTCTGTGGCTACTGAAATTGCCAAGAATTATGACAAGAGGAGTGACATATTAGTAAGTCAATGGTTAAAATACCTTCAAGGAATGAAGGGTATTGATGCAGAAGTCTACAGATGGCCAGAACAAGAGGGTGAGAGTAGCAGATAGTCTGGTTTAATGGCATAAAATATAAAACTAGAGCCAGGTGTGGTGGTGCACACCTGTAATCCCAGCACTTCGGGAGACTGAGATAGGAGAACTGCGAATTCAAAGCTAGCCTCAGCAATGGTGAGGCACTAAGCAACTCAGTGAGACCCTATCTCTACATAAAACACAAAATAGGGCTGGGGATGTGGCTCAGTGGTCGAGTAACCCTGAGTTCAATCTCTGGTACCAAAAAAAAAAAAAAAAAAAATTTAAAACTAGGAGGTATTTTAGCAAGATGGAATGAATAATGATGTAGAAATGGCAAAAAAAGTTAGTAGGATGCTTTGTACTTCTCCAGCCCCACTGGTAATGGGATATGGGAGACAGACACCAATCACAACTTGAGAAGAAAGCAGAGGAAGCAACATTCTCAAAGGAGAACCAGTAACAATGAAGAACCAATATATTATGACAAGGAAGAAGCTGCCAGACTGGAGGCATGTGTTTGCATGCATGTGACCCTTTCTAATCCATCCAAGGTCAATATTAAAATGGTGGCTTCCTGTGTTGTGCAGACTAGATGAGTGCTAGGTACCAGTAGGTTTAATGAAGTGACAAAATTATAGCCTTTTCACCACTCATTACCTTAGTTATTTTAAATACATTGACAACTAATTATGGTATAACAGAAGATCATCAAGCAAAATAATAATTTAAATGGTTTCCTCCTTGAGATTAAAAATACCAATAGAGTTATTACTTAAAAGGAACTGATTATAAAATCAGTGTCTAGTGAAATCTATTATCAACAAAGATTCTCAATGAGTTAAAAAGCAATCAGTTGTCAATATCAAATAGCCTGAGTTAAGTGAAATAACACTGACGTGAATACTGATACCTAGCAAAGTCTTTAGGACAGTGTACTCAAAAGATAGATGGTATAGTATCACTGCCCCGGATTTGTCTTAAAATGGCAGGAGTCCTGGCAATACTTGGAGAATAACCCCCTCTCCTCAAATATCTGCTCTATAAAAATTTGAGGAAAACAGAGAATAAGAAACAGAGTAAGAAAGGGCCACTTTTCCTACTTTTCAAAAGGTATTCTGGGCTAAAATCAACCCCAAGCCGAGGTCAAGATCCATTAGGCACAAAGAACCTGAAGGGTAGTCAGGAATCATGAAGAGGGCTCTAGGACCTTGTGCTGGGCACTGTAAGGATACTTTAGATGTGGAAAGGACAGCATACCCAATGTCTAAGACAAAAGCGTACCCTTATTTAAGATTAAGAATGAATAAAAAGATAGACTTTTCATATTTAGGATGGTAATTTAGATAACTAATAGGCTATCCAGTTACTATTATTCTAGGGCTTTACCCTCTTACCTTTTGAAGTTCTAGACACAAAGAACCTAAAAGGATACTTGACTCACCTGGGCTGTGACTGACACTCTGGGGAAGTGCATTGGTGATGTTGGGAAGTTCATGCCCATAGTTCCCATCCTCCAGGGGACAGACATCCAGGTCACTCCACTTTTGCAGTTGCTGCAGCCAACAGGATTTTTCCTCCAGTTTGCAGTGAGGATTTAAAATTATGCACACCCATAAAGCCCCTAGAAAAGAAAGCAATCCACATTCTTGATATCTCTCCTTTGATGTATGTGTAAGCCTTAATGTTTCAGTTTCATATTAGGGTGGTAGAGAAAGTTTCCAAAGCAACAGTGGCTGGAGGTATGGCTCAGTGGTAGAGTGCATACTCAGCGTGTGTTTAACACAGTGACAAAATAGTAGCCTTTCACCACTCATTGCCTTGGTTATGTTAAATACACTGACAACTAATTATGGTACAGTAGAAGACGACCAAGAAGGTCCTGAACACCAAAAACAAACAAAAGCAACCAAGCATTAGCTTTTTTCAATTAAAAAAAAACTTGCTAGGATTTTCAAAACTGTCTTATATTTTCATCTCAAAGTTTCCTTAAAGCACAGTAACTATCTGGATATCTGGATCTGTGTGCCTCTGATGATGAACAAGACAGATTTACGGTTGAACACTTAGCTCAAATCTGCAGTCTAACAAATATTTTTTGAAAGCCTTCTATTCACCAAAGTGCTATATTGGTGAAGAAGAAGACACTGTTCCTATTGTTGAGGAACTGTCTAGTGGGAGAGACTGATAAATAAATACAAAACCATTCAGATATAATGTGTTAATATAAAGATATGTTCAGGGTATAATAGCATAGAGGAAAGGGATTTAGTACAAGGACGAGGGTTGGAAGGAAGGTGCTCAGAAAAGTTTCATACATTGGCTAATTGGACTTTCTGATCTTCAAACCCTCAATTGTAAAACCTACTTTGTAGGGATAGTATGACAATTAAGTGGGGTAACATTTATCAAGGGTCTAGTATATTACCTGGTACAGAGTAGAATCTTAGTATTTCCTTTTTTCAAGGAAAATGATTTATTTGGGACTTAGATTCTGAAACTGCTGATCAACTTGTGATGCCTTAAAACCATTACTTTCTTCAATTTTCTGTTACTGGAGCACAGTATTACATATTTCATATAATGGGGGATAACCAGTGATACTATTTCTTTGACCACATCACTCTCCTTTTAAAGAAAAGCTGCTTTGCTCAATTCACAATAGCTAAACTGTGGAACCAACCTAGATGCCCTTCGATAGATGACTGGATAAAGAACTGTGGTATATATACTCAATGGAATATTACTCAGCAATAAGAGAGAATAAAATTATGGCATTTGCAGGTAAATGGATGGAGTTGGAGAATATCATGCTAAGTGAAATAAGCCAATCTCAGAAAACCAAATGCCAAATGTACTCGTTGATAAGTGGATGCTGATCCATAATGTGGAGAAGGACCTGGGAACAATGGTGGATCTCTGTTCACAGGGGTGTAAGGGGGGAGGGGGCATGGGGACA
>PVHX01021411.1:0-29836 GCA_004024805.1 Geosciurus inauris
ATAATTCTTAATGCCTTTTCTAGTTTAATGTTTATTTTTCTAATGTTTTATGAATATTTAGCAATTTTAATTAATAGACTAATGTAGCCTAAAGACACTGACTAGCTGGGCAAGGTGACACATGCCTATAATCCCAGCAGCTGGGGAGGTGAGAAAGGACGATCATGAGTTCAAGGGCCAGCATCAGCAATGGCAAGGTACTAAGCAGCCCACTGAGACCCTGTCTCTAAATAAAATACAAAATAGGGCTGAGTGCCCCTGAATTCAATCCCTAGTACTCCTCCCCACCCAAAAAATCAGCAAAGTTGCAGATTACAAAATCAATATACAAAAATCAATTGCTTTCCTGATAGAAAAAAAAAAAAGACACTGACCAAAGGGAAACACCTTTAAATGTTCTGCATATCTGTCTGTGTATGTGTCTGTATATATAAATAAATGAATGAATTTATATTTTTATTTTTTTATGTGTGTGTGGAGAGAGAGAGAGAGAGAAGAATCAACTCTGCTTGGAGTTACTAGGTAGGTATAAAGATAAATAAATCTTCTTTTCTCAATTAGTTTAGTCTATCTGAATGACAAATTTAATAGATGATCATGGAAAAAATAGGTAAAATTACAGGTGAGGAACAGTATACATTTAGAAGATGGTCATGTATCTTATGGTTATGAAGTTAAGAAATGCACTTAAAAAGGATTAGGTTGGATTTTTTCTTCTGGCAAAAATAAAAGAATAGTGTACTTCATGTGTACGAAAGATCAGACACAAGCAAAAATAATGTTTATTAGAAAATTAGAAAAGGTATGGTTGCCCATACTGAGGGATTTTGTCTTTTTACTCTTAATTTAATGGGCGCCAAGAGATAATTAAATATGTATTAAAAGACCTGGAGTCAGCATTTAAAGTGGTTTGAGTGTGTTAGCTTGAAATTAAAATGGACTTCTTTGAGAGCTAATACCAATTTTTTGTGTTAGAAAGGGTTTAGTTTTGTTCTCCATTTTTCAAATTTAATACAATAATCTGAGTCACTTGGGTAAGTGTTATTCTCCTCTATGTCCCAACAGAGGTTCAAAAAGGCCACATTCTCATCATGGCCTATCCAGCCATGTGTTGCTCCATCACTCAGGAGCTCATTCGTCAGCAAATGACAAAGACTCTCTTTCTCTTTGGGGAATCTTTTCATAATAATAAAAAAAGTCATGAAAATTATTACTGCAAATTATTTTAAATGATAACACTTTTGTGTGAACTCACCTATTCACTTGCATCTTATGCTAAGTATGTAACTCTTTCTGAAATGTAAAAAAGTAAATGTTATTGTAAAATATAGCATAGCTGATGAAAAAAAGAAGAAAGAGGTCTTTAACCTAATATAAAAAATTGGAATTGAAATCTCTGCAACTCTCCAAGGTGGGGAGACTATTCATTCACCTCTTAATGAATACTTTTGATTGTTGGTGTGTCTGAGCTGTTGGGAATAGCCAAAATGAATAGGAGAATGAGAAATTCTTCTCAAATTATGGCTTTCACCTTCCTTTGATTATATACTACAAGAGGGATTACTGGATTGATGAAGAGTATATTTAGAAATTTTTATGGAAGTACCATAAATCATAAAAAGAGGAGAGGAAGAAGAAGAAGAGGAGGAGAAGAAAAGAAAAAAAATGTTTACGAGGAGTCCTGTAATAATTTATTAACCAAATGCAAAAAAAGTCTTAACATTTCTAGCTCACATCTTAATCAAAGATTCAAGTGCAAGAAAAACTTAGAATGTTTAAAAGAGCATGGGAGATAATATCTGCACAGCCACCATGTGGAAAAGTTTTTTTAAAAATAAAAACCCTACAAATCACAAAAGAAATGCTTGAAAAATTCAGCAAGGCAAAACCATGTATTTTTCTTCATTAAAATATGCAAAAAATGTATAAAGAAAAGTCAAAAACTGGGTAAAGATATTTGAAAGTATAAAAAGATTAACCTCTATAACATAAATTAGAATCATACAAGAAAAAAGAAAAAACAGAGACAAAAACAAGCATGAAAATTTTTTTAAAATAATTCAGGAGTAATAAACACAAATGTGCAATAAATTAAGATGCTGGGTTCAATTTATTAGAAATCAATTTCATTAGATTAGAAATCAAAGAAATACAGATTACAGCAACAAATAGATCAAATGAAATGTCAAAAATTCAGTAAGAATTAAATTAATTAAATTCAATGTTGGTGAAGATATTAATGGAAACTCTTCCACATTACTTGTGGAAATGACTGAAACAATTTGGTGTTATTGTATAAATGAAGATATAAATATAAATTCATCAAGTTGTATATGTTAATATTTGTAACTTTTATATGAATTATATTACAATAGAAATGTTTTAAAATATATATCTCAAAATGTCTTATTGAAGATAAACAAAAGCTCCAGTTCCTGATATACCATGTTCATAACTTTCTGGATATAATCACATCTCCATCCTCAATGCCTGTGCCAAATGTTTCCATCCTTTTTGAGACCATAATTGCTACAAAGACCAGAATGTTTCTCAATGAATGTCCTTAGCTTAAAATCTACTTCTTTATGTTCTCAATATAGCAACAGTATAGCTCTTAAGCCTAATATGGCCAATTATCCTTTCAGTGTGATGAATCTTTGATTGGTCTTTTTGTCTACCATGAAATGGAATCAGATAGGTCTAAATATATACACCATATGTAGTTGCATAGATAAGTGTATGTGTGTGTGTTTAAATATACACATATATGAATATATGTTTCATTTATCTATACTTTATTAATAAATATTTTAATTTCAGATATAGTAATATATTCTTGTGTTTATACATGATTTATTTGTATGTGAATTTTAGATACATAGCTGATAACAATTTTCTGATCAATAAATGGGCAAAGGAACTGAACAGGTACTTCACAGAAGAAGAAATAGGATCAGTCAACAAATACATGAAAAAAATGTTCAATATCTCTAGCAAATTAAAACTATACCAAAATTTGATCTCACTCTAGTCAGAATAGCAATTATTAAGAATACAAGTAATAATAAATGTTGGTGAGGATGTGGAGGAAAAGGTATATTCATACATTGCTGATGGAATTGTAAATTGGTGCAACCAATCTAGAAAGCAGTATGGGAATTACTCAGAAAACTTGGAATAAAACCACCATTTGATCCAGTTATCCCATTCCTTGGTATATAACCAAAGGACTTAAATAAATCAGCATACTACAGTGATGCGGCCATATCAATGTTTATAGCAGGTCGACTCACAATAGCTAAGCTATGGAATCAACCTAGGTGCCCTTCAATAGACGAATGGATAAAGAAAATGTGGTACATATATACAATGGAATATTACTCAGCCATAAAGAAAAACAAAATTATGGCATTTGCTGTTAAATGGATGGCACTGGAGGAGACTGTCATGCTAAGTGAAATAAGCCAATTCCAAAAAACCAAAGGTCGAATGTTCTCTGGCATATGAAGATGCTAACAAACAATAAGAAAGGGGAGTGAAGAATAGAAATACTTTGGATTAGATCAAGGGGATTGAAAGAAGGGGATGGGAATAGGCAAGAGTAGAATGAATCAAACATAACTTTCCTATGTCCATATATGAATACATGACCAGTATTACTCCACATCATGTACAACTGAAAGAATAGGAAGTTATACTACATGTATGCATAATATATGAAAACACATTCTATTGTCATATATAACTAAAGAGAACAAATAAAAAATTTTCCAAAATTATGCTTACTAGGAAGAAAAGTAAATTTATACAAATCTTAATTATTAGGAAATTAGTTGAAAAAAGTATGGTATATTCAAACAGAATGCCCTATATTTTCTGACAATAATTGTACAGAGCCTAGTATGAAAATGTAGAAGTTACATGGCTGTTCAAGTTTGCATAAAATTATGTATAATGAAATTTCTTTGTTTTTTTAAAAAAAAAATCTAAATAATTTAAAATATTATATACAAAGCACTAAATCCAAGAATTTTGCTATTAGGAGATTCATGAAGAAACTTGAAAAACTTGCCATTGTGCAATAAAAGTCACCATAACATTCACATTTATCAATCTAATTCATTGATTTAGTAAAGGGCTATTTGTTCTTGAACATCTTTCCTGTGATAAATTGTCCTTGGAAACAGAATATCCATAAAAACACTCAAAACAGCACAGAATAAATACAGGACTGTCTTACAGTAATTAGTGCCAAATTAGGGAAATCCAGCTACTTAGATTTAAAAAGTAATCCAGTCTCTGATAGAATTGGTGAAAAATCTCCAGATGGAGCACTCACTTCGGGCTAATTTTGCTAAAGACTACTCTAAGGACCATGAAATGTTCTGTTTGAATGTTAAAGTATTTGCAAAGAAATTTGGAGAATAGACTCATGGTGAGAGTTCAATGTAACAGACTCCAGCAGAAATCCAGAACAGTGGATGTCACAAATTGGGTACTGCAAGATTGAACAAATGGCATGCATTTCCTTATGGCAGTTTAGGGTTTGCAGTTTTCTCATTTAAAATTGTTCTGAATAACCTATTATAAAGTGAATAAACATTGAAGGTATCCAATAATAAAACAATTGTATAAGTTGTATTTAGTAGAGGAAAGTGCAGTTGTGAAGTATGCTCACTTCCCTGTTGTATATCTTTATTTTTTAAGTTCCTTGTGTCAAGCTTGAAATAATTTTGCAAACTTAGAAAATACAAAATTAATGAAAACCTGTGATAGTAACTGTTCAAAATGAAAATTCTAATAAAAATATAAAGCATTAATTCTTCATGTTAATATTCAATAATCAGTTTAGAAATATGGCAACCAATAGTTTTTAATCTACATAGTCTGTTCACATTTCTTCTGAGTAATTCATTCTATTGTTCAGGTATTTTACAGAAATGTCATTACAGTCAATATTCTCTGTCTGTAAAGGTAAATTTAGATTATTTATTGAAATAATTCAAACTTAAGCTTTTGACAGGATATATAGCACAATATGCATGAATCTATTTTACTAATGTATGAAGAAAATTTATTTAGAAATTATTATTCCAAAGAAGTAAAGTGAGTAAATAGGGAAAATATTTCATATAAGAAAAAATATTAAATCTATGTTGTTTGATTAAGGTAAAAACCAACAAAACATGAAACAATGAAGATTTATAACACAGCACCAAGTGCTGAAGTGGATAAATGAGTCAATTTAGCCAACATTTTACCTAGATCACATTAAGGTTCATATCATCAATAACATTCAATAAATTTAAGATACACCATAACTCAGAGTAATATTTTCAATATGTGTGTGAAAGCTAAACAAAAGAAGATGCTTGGTTTTCTCTTTTCATTCAGAAATTAGGAAAAATACATAATAAAATTAACCTTCTGTCAAAATTGATGCTTGAAGTGATATTTGCCTATCTTGGACTGTGTTCTTCAGTCTCATTTTGCAATTCTTGTGTTATTGAATTAATCATCTCTGCTAAATTCATAAATTCAGCGAGCATGTTTTTTTTTTGATGCTGACTGCATGACTGATTTTGTTTAACGTGTCTCTTATAATGTTTAACATGAGTAATTCTGCAAGCAAATTTCAGGAGTAGGTCTCCCCCATTATTCAATATGTTCCTAACCTCATTTCCCATTGTTACCAATCTGCATGAATTTGATAGCAAATTATTATAGTATGTAATATGCACAGTAACCAGGGGAGATTTCTAAATTATAAGTTTGCCCCTTCAATGGTGTCTATTGATGAATATTTGTTTAAAAAAAAAATCAGACAACCAGAAACAAGTATTAAACCTCATATTTCCACTTTATTTTAAGGATCCAGATACTATGGTATCAATATATCCATAGATATGAATAATATCTTAATGTTGTTCACTGTGGCCTCCCAGATCCAAAATCCTTTAATGCAGTCATTGGTAATGCATTTCAGTAAAATCACTCTGGCATGCATTCATCTATCATTTACAGCTTTTTATGGAGCTTCCACTCTGTGTCATGTAATACCCTAAAAACTGAGTACAATAAAGCAAACAGAGATGACCCCAGACCTGGTAATAAAGTGCTATTAAGAAAAATGTGATGATGCTGGGGGTCAATGGGATTAGTTGTGTAAGTAGTGAGAAATGAGAAGGAACTATTAACTTTGATTGTCAGTGAGAGACTATGGAGGAAGGACATTAACTTAAAGCTGAGACCTAAAGTAAAGGTTATAGTCATCTAGGAAAACATTCAACAAAGGAGGAAGCATGTATAAAGCCTCATGAGTAGAAAAAAACCTTGGAATGTTTTAGGAATTGAAAGAAAACATGATTCCTTAAACATAATGAATAAGCAAGAAACTCACATGAGATGAGATTGGAGAGGTTGGCATGAGCTGATCTGACAGGACATTTTTAGACCACATTTTCTTTAGTGTGATAAAAAGTCTTTGGAAGTACTTAGGTAGGACAATAACATTCAATTTATATTTTTTGAATAACTATTTTTGTTTTATTTGTTCTTTTTAGACATACATGACAGTGGAGTATATTTTAACATAGTATACATACATGGAGTATATATTTTAATTAAGATCTCATTCTTGTGGTTGTATATGTTGTGGAGATTTACTGTAGTGTACTCATATATGAACATAGAAAAGTAAGCCTTTCAAGAAGTCTGTGATCTTTTAAAAATATCAATTGATTCATATTTATATTTTGAATCATGAATTGAATCAATTTTTTATTTTTAAAAGATCAGAAAACCTACTGTAAGGCAGTTAAAATTGAACTTGGAGTGTTTTATTTAGGGAAAAAATTGCAAAGGCAACCATCAGAAGTAATGGCATAATCCATGTGCAGAAACAGAGGAGCTGACAAGATTTTGGAAGCAGACTTCAGAGGTCTAGGTGGCATATGGAATCAGTGTGTAGAGGAAGTGACAAGTTTCCAAGTAACAGAATGGATGGAGAAACTGAAGACTGAAGGAGGAGAGAGATTTGACAGGTATGATTAAGTGTTCAGTTCTAGATATGTTAATATGAAATTTGTGACAGACATCCAAATGACAAAATATGTTGGTTATATGTAAGGCTTGATCTGAGAAGATAATTTTGGTTTAGAAATAGAAATTTTAGTAGCATACTGTATGGCATTTAAAGATGTAAATATACATTAAATACATACTTTATAAAAACTTCCTGTGCTCAAGATTCTTGGAGTCATTAGAAAAACAAACAGCCTCAAATAGAAAGTTAATTCCGGACTGAATGGAACTTTACAGCGCCATGCTGGAACTTGTTATAGGTGGCTGGTGCTTGTTAGGACTAATCTGATTCAGACAACAGAAGGTTCTTTTATTGAGGCTTAAAAAGGTAGAGGTTCAATTGCTCCATCCTACAAAAAGTCAATTCAGGGCTAGCATTATTGCTCCAGGACATCATCAGGACACATGGCTTTGTAGCTTTTCATTCCACCATCCCTCAAAATGCAAGCCTTTAAAATAAGGCTTGTGAAATCATGGTCAGATAGTTGTTATATCTGTAGAGGTCATATCTGCACTTTTTTCCATAATTACTAGAATGGCAGTATTATGAAGCAATCCCTAGCTGCATGACAGTCTAGAATCTCCATTTATGAGTATCAAAAGACAGGGGGACTTCTGTTGAGAAGATGACTGGTAATCATTAACTCTGATATACTGTATGGTGTAATATCCTTCAAATGTGAGCTTCTTTATTTAACTTTATTTTTAGCTCCATTAACAGTCATTTCCATAATATTGTTTTCATTCATTTGAATTTTTCTCATAGCTTCATGCTGTCTTTTATTTTGTAACTAACTCCAATCAATATTCATGACATATATTAGTGAATATTTTATAGAAAGCTGTTGCTTTCTTACAACATTCTAAAGGATATATGCCATGAACTTGTAACTATTAATATGTTTTGTAAATGTGACTTTAATATATCTTTAAAACTGGAAAAAAGTCTAAGTCTCCACTAGTAATAAACAGACAAACATGGATCCATTGAGAATATACTCTGAAATAGTTTAAATGAGTAAGACACACCTACTTAATGACTTAGAAAGACACCCATAATATAAGGTTAGGTTAAAAAAAATGTAAGCAACACATAAGAACAAAACAGGCCTTGGTTAGCAATCATTTTCTGTAAAGAGCCAGACGATAAATCTTTTAGGCTTCACAGCCTTATCAGAAGTCAAAATTATTCAACCCTCTCATTATGTCATGAAAATAGCCATAGAAGCTATGTAGGCACACAAAGCTTACCTTGTTACAAAAAAAGCCTTATTTATTTTTTCTATATTTGTAATTGGTGCATTACTATTGTACATAATGGCAGATTCATTGTCACATGTCCATGAATGCACACAAAATAGAAACATAATTTGTACAATATCATTCTCCAGCATTTCCCCTATCCCCTCTTCTTTCCTGCAATAGGTAGTAGTTTACAAACTCTGATGTAGAGGATAATTCTAAAAGAAAAAACTATTTAATAAAAATGGAGAATATGATTATAAATGAAAGATGTCTTTATTAAGTTTTTTGCTCTCCTCTATGTTTCAATGGTTTTTGAAACTCATTTGTGTATTTTAAAGGCTTTCTTTTTACTGCTTTGGCCTATTGTCTCCCCTTTAGTTACTGCCTTTACGTTACCTGGGTAGTGGAATAAGATTGCTTAATCAATTCCCGATTATTAAAAGATAAATGAAATGAGCCTATTCCTGAGCATTTCATAGGGAGACCCAGCTGTGAGAATTTACTGATACAGATAGGAATCCACTCCTTTTTCGTTTGGATCCTCAATCAATGTATTCTCCAGAGATAGTCACTTTGAACATGATTATACTATTGAAAATTAATTACATAAGATTATTCAAATAAGATAACCATAAGTATTTATTTGATTGTCTTAAATATTTTTACATTGATTTAATAATACTTTGTGTAAATACAAAAAATCTGTATAAAATATTATTATCATTGCTAAAGTGAAATTAATCCCATGATATGACAGTGGGTGAAGACTTCGGTAACTCCTGTGTATAACTAGGGATTACTTGTTCGTTGAATCACTAAGACAAGAAAGGGACTTTATAAAATTGATTTGGATGTTTATAAACATTTATCATATCACATCCTGTGCATGAATCCTAGGCCTTCCTCAAATCACATTTTTCCCATAATATCTTAGTGATACTTCCAGTCAGAAATCACCTCTTCCTTCACGGTCCCCACAGTGTAACCATCATCTCTCTTAACATATCCTTTTGAGACTGTCTATTGTTCACTAATAACTTAGGTATTTGCCCTGTGTAAAAGTCATCTTCATATCTCTCACAGTGACTAGTACAGTGTTAAATACTAAAAAACATAAATGAATAATGACTGATTTTAAATGCTTTCATTGTGATATGTAATTCTCTGATTTAGGTGTTGGAAAATCACTCCAGAGTGCTCTTTGAGCCCCTATCAGTTGAAAATTCAGTGAACGAGGGAA
This sequence comes from Geosciurus inauris, assembly GCA_004024805.1. Lineage (NCBI taxonomy): Eukaryota > Metazoa > Chordata > Mammalia > Rodentia > Sciuridae > Geosciurus > Geosciurus inauris. The sequence continues at coordinate 9,569 of PVHX01021411.1, forward strand.
AACCCCTTATTAGAGGGAGTTATTTTGGCAGTAGAATGAATACAGTTAAGTAGGTTACCCCTGGGTTGTTTGAAATCTTATGAGAGAGCTTTTATAGACATCTAAGTTTTTAGTTGATTCAATAATAAGGACACTTTTTATATAATGAGATTATGGTATTCCTGATTTGCAAATAATTTACATTGTTAAGATAGACTGATAGAGCACAGCAAGAGATGAAATGAAAGTGTTTAGAAATGTAATTATCAGCTGGTATTAGAGTGTGTCTGATCTGGAAACATTATAAGTAAAAAATGTAAAAAGTTTTAGGGAGTTTTAGGGAGAATCATGCTTGTCTGGTTTCAAGCACCAGAGTATAGATGAAGCTTTGGAAATTTAAGATGTAAAATGTTTGTGAAATGATTGCTAGCCTAAAGCTTAAAGGATGTGTATGCCATGGTGATGTAAGGATGTGTTTCTTGAATCCTGACTAATTGATTTCAAAGTGAAATATGAGCTTGTAGTTAAAGAATATTGTGACTGAGGCTGAGCACTGTGGTACTCAACCTATAATCCCAGCTACTTGAGAGGCTGAGGAGGAAGGTCTCAAGTTCAAGGCCAGTCTCAGCAGCTTAGCTAGGCCCTAAGCAATATAGCGATACCCTGTTTCAAAATAAGAAGTAATAAAGGTTGGAGATGAAGTTCAGTGGTAGAGTACCCCTGAGTTCAATCCCCAGTACCATAAAAGAAAGGAAAAAAAAAAACACAAGATTACTGTGACTGAAACTATGACCCTTTTCCAAAAGTCATTTTTCCCAATGATAGAGTTGAATAAGCAAAGGCTGTGCAGCTACATGTTCCATGACTTTTTCCCACTCAAGTGTGGCCAAGGGATTCAATTCTGGACCATAGGGTGTGAAGAGAAAGGATGTGTTCTGTTTCCAAAGTCTGTTTGTAAATTGAATGTGGATTCACCCCCCTTCATTTCTTTAGTGCTGCCACTCTAGATGCAGTCATAATAGAACTGGATCAATATTCAGACAAAAATGTGAAGACAAAAGTTAAAGGTGGTTATATCTCTCTTCCAGCCTAGATATCCCACCTCTATGTAGTTAAATTAAAATGCAATGTGGAATTAATATTTACTTTATATTTAGCTTGTCAGACAAGTGGGAAAAGAGGAGCTGATGACAAATAAAATAGGAAGAAAACAGTGTACAAAGGTAGAAAAAAACAGAATATGAATCTACATTATAAAACAGAAAGAGAGAAGGGTGGGGAGAAGAATTAATAACCTAAATGTAAGGTTGACAGTTTTAATTTGCAAAAACAGAGGATTCTCTACAAAACTTATCTTTCAGATAACATTTTTAGTGTAGGTCTTTCTCAAATAACATTTTGGTCTTAATTATAATGAACAATTTATTTTTAATCTGAAATCAAAAATAGCCTGGTCTTGTGTTCTATCCAGCTACACTAAATTCAAACATAATTAGGTGACCTGCATTTTACTCAACCACTGTACTTCAGAAGGTAAATATTGAAACATGGGAAAATATATGATACTTTTATAATTTAATACTGGAAATATTTCTTAGCCCACATGCAAAAAGTACTAACCTTAAAATATTGACAAGTCTGAATGTTTTAAAGGTAAGAATTATGACTAAGACACAACATTTGAAATAGAATGAAAAAATATAAGCTAGAATGTGAGAGATATAATCTATATATATAGATATCAATAATATATAAAGAATTAGTGTTCTAATAGATAATAAATGCTTGCAAATTAAAAAGGAAAAGACTAAAAACATCACAAAGACAGTCATTTTACAAAAGAGGAAAAATGTGGCTAATAAAAATTTTTCATGAGTTTCAAATTCAAAAATAATTAGGTAAATGTTAATTAGGACCAAGATAAACTACTCTAATAGCTATCAAGACAAAAATTAGAAATTCTAAAAAATACTAACTACTGGATAAAATTGAATTAAGTTTTAAAAATAATTGCTTGTTTTCAGCAATCTGATGGAGAAAAATGGCTTTTCATTGCTGTATTTCCATATTTACAAATTATTCCATAATTATGATTGCATGTGAACATTTATCCATATGTTTAAGATCTGATAACACATACATTATACATACATTACACATATAAATATAATATATACATGTATATAGTAATACATGGTAATACATATATCATATCTGTATGATTATATATTATAGTATTATATATAAGATACATACTATTGTATTGTATATATATGCATATATATATGCATGTCCATCTGTATGTGTGTGTAAATGTGTATATAGTGTCTGTTCGGGTCTTCCTCATATTTTTCCATATGGCTCTGGCCCTCTGTGCTTTAATTCTTGTGCATATAAAATCATATATGTAATTGCTATCATCCAGTGTGGCTCCTGTACTTAAAACCAAGTCTTTGGAACAGATTGTTCTTTATAGAATATTTCTCTTCCTTGGTACCAATAAAAATAATTTTTAAATTAATTTTAAAAGACATATTCAAATATCACTACACTAAAGTATTTTGAGAAACAAACACACACCAACTATTTGCTCTGCTTTTTCCTATATTTCCAAGTGAAATGGACATCTCTCACATTGGAACTTAAAACAAATATCCTGCATTGTTGTTTAAAGATTTGCTGTCTCTTCAAATAGATTTCATGTTTATAGAATAGCAGTGATCAACCTTTAGGTGTGTGAGACAAATGTTTGAATGATGGTATTTTATGTATCAAAATAAAAGGAATTACAGTGTAAACAACTGTTTGAAAAAGAAAGTCTAGAGAATTGTGAAGAACTTCCATAAGTCTTGGTGGGATCACTGGTCACCTTTCTGTGCTGTGTTATCTCTGAATAATACACAGGTTATTTGATTTGCATTTCCATATGTGCTCATGGAAGTGTTTACTAGCTCCTTTTGATTTCATACCATGCTCCTCACTCACTGCGAGTTGTACTCCACTCTGTTTTGCCATATTCCATTGTTCCTAATTTTAGCAAAGAATTCATACTTGGTTAAAAATTTGACATTATTCTTATGAAAACTTCACAAAGAAAATAATGATGCGTAGGAACCAGAAAAATGTAACTTACTGGTGAACTATGTACTGAGATGAGGTAAAGAGAAAAATATTTCCCATTAGAGTCAATTTTATATTTCCACTATTTTTTATTTCAGCATTCTGATGAAGGTTGTATTAGAAAGATTACATAACAGATTTGATTAGTTAAAATCAGAAGTCATATTTAAGGCAATCAGCTTTCCATTGCTGTAACAAAATACCTGAAACCAACAACTTAAAAGAAAGCTCTTGTTTTCAGGCTCATAGTGCAGAGGTTGCTGTTTAAGGTGTGTTGGCCCTATGGATTCTGGGCCTGTGATAAGGCAGTGCATCAGGGCCAAAACACATGACAGAGGAAATCTGTTCACCTCATGGTGGATGAGATAGAAAAAGAGAGAGGAAGAGACCAGTAAGCCCATATCCCCTTCAAAAAAAACACCCACAGTCATTTAAATTCCTAAGGGTGCCACTTTGGGAATAGCTTCATTCTCTGGGAACTAACGCTTTCACACATTATCCTTTGGGGAACACTTCAGATCAAAACTCTATCAACATTTAATGATTTATATGACTCTTCCTGAAATATAATATTAGTTCATTTTAACTAGTTTCATTATCATCTTAAATTAATCTTACATTTTAACTTATAAATTTATAATTTTTACAATTATATTTATAATTATGAATTGTGTGTTCTTTAACATTGAAAAATACAAAGTTGAGTTCATATTTCTCAGTTTTAAAGAACACACCATTCATTGGCTTATTCATTGATAGTAAGTTGCAGCTGCTCACACTAAGGTAACCTAAATTATCTTATATGTGGAAAGACACAGTCAATTTAAAATCCTAAAAAAGGATATCAAGTAATGGTAAGGAAGTTACATCCAGGCAGCTGGACCTTTCCATAATTTTCCCCAGACTTTCCCATTAATAAAGATGTGCAGGTTCTGAGAAAGGAATGGTGTTAAAGAATCCCTAGAAGAATCTCTTTGTCTCTTGGTAGTTCTATGAACAAGTAATAGTCTGATCATTCCACACTTAGGAGATGTTTACACATACCAGGGAAATTAAGACGATACAGATATATTTCTCGTCCTTTCAATGAAGCAGGCATGAATCAGATCCCCATCTCAGTGCTGAGCAAATTGTTAGCTAAATGATAAACCAAAATACCTATCTTATCTAAAACTGAGTTTCTGAGCACAAGTTTTGCAGAATATAATTTCATGTCATTAAATACCTTTGAATGTTTTATAAAATGAACAAGCAAGAAACAGAAACAGTAGTAATTATTTTTAGAATGGTAGTATTAGTTCCTGAAATATTTTCTAATTAGTATGCTACAGGTGACTATTTAGCACAGTTGAAAGTAAAATGAAAATATTAGTAAACATTCAATTATTTTTTACATCATTTAGTTGAGAAAATTGTAACTATGAGTTACAATAAATTGTGCAGTCTTTTATGTTAACATTAGCAGAGTATTCACAATATTATACAGAAATGGAATTCAAAATTCACAGAAACAGAAGTTTTATTAGTGGAAGGACTATAAAAGATAAGCTGATTAAAAGGCAAACATTTAAGTATTTAAGGTGAAATATTTTCATAATATAAATGAAGTAACTGAGGCTGAGTTTATGTGATTTCCTAGTATCACAGAAAAATAATTTAAGTTATTCTTCAAATTCATTTTTAAATTTACATATAAATTTAGGGGGAAATCCCAACTATCTTTCATCTAAATTTCTGAAATAAGTACAATAGTATACATAAATTATAGTCATGTCAATATGCTATCAATAAAATGAAAATGAAGCCAGTCATATGAAAATTATAATCCCAATTTGTTACAATAGTGAATTGGATTATAATCTAGCATACTTTCTTTAAAATAAATTATTAATTTATTTTAATTAGTAAGTCTTACCCAGTAGTTGTCTTGGGAAGCACGTAGTTGATATACATACTGAAATTAAAAATGAGTTTATCATCAGAATAGTTCATTCTTGCTATTTTACTCATGTTGACTGCTCTTAAATTTGACAAGTTTGCCTAAATAAATTTTCATAACTACATTATTTCCAATAAATATCTCCTGGGCTCCTGGTGGGGGGAGAAAACCTAGAAGAAATGAGTAGAAGGAAAAAAGAATAAGGAAAGGAAAGAAAAAGGAGAGAGGAAAAAAGAAAAAAAACTTCTGAAAAAGTTAATTGCTTTTCTTTTCTCCATTTGTGTTAAAAAAATAATAATAATAGTAAGAATACACAAGCTGGATCCTGTAGCTTACACCTGTAATCCCAACACTTAGGGAGGCTGAGACAGCAGACTCGCAAGTTCGAAGCCTGCCTCAGCAACAGCGAGGCACTAAGCAACTCAGTGAGACCCTGTCTCTACCTAAAACACAAAATAGGGCTGGGGATGTGGCTCAATAGTTGAGTACCCCTGAGTTCAGTCCCCAGTACCAAAAGAAAAAAGAAAAAGAAAAAGAAATAGACAAGTCCCAGCCTTACTAAATGCTGACATCTTGCCACATTTTGTCTAATACCATCTAAAAAAATATTGTCCTGCAGTAAACTTTAAAATGTTCCTTTGGAGTGGGTACTGATATTGGACTGTTGTCACTCCTAAATCATTTTAGTTTCTGGAACTTTTAAAACTGTCCACAATATGGTCCATGATTCAAAGATCCCTCAAAGGATATATATGCAGGGAGAGAGTGTTTTAAGATGAAGGAACAATCAGTCTGTTAAATTAGTCATTGTATAACATATAGTAGGTTCCCATGCAGTCTTTTAAATAGCTGGAATAAATCTATATATGCTAATGTAGCAAGAAGTTCAAAACATAAATGAACTGGGAAGAGTCTGAATGTCCAAGGACTTCAAGGAGTATACATGCTTCCTGACCCTGGACTTCAAATAGTTTTATATTATTTGTGCTACTGTCATTTTGGTTCTTTACTACCCAGAGCCAAATTTGGCTCTAAATGATGTAGACAAATAGTTATATGTACACAATAAAGGTGGAAGGAGAACAAGAAAAGAGATAAAATCAGAGAAAATGAAAAAATATTTAAAGTTGATCTGGGGTTTATGCTAGAATGGCTGGTTTTATCATAGGAAATTAAAAACATTACCCCCCCAAAACACATAGTTAGTTATACCCTTCTGCAAAATTGCCAGAAATCTGAAATTCTTACAATTGGGGGGACAAAAATGCCACAGAGATAAAGTCCTACAGAAGACCATTGTGAATAATAAGAACTGTTTTTATATAATGGTTAAAAAAATTATTCAACTTAAATTCTTTTAAAGTCTTAATTAAAAGAAAAATAAAGATGAGCCATCCAAGGATAAGCAGGCCCAGAGCCTACACAGCTGGTGCTTGATTTTTGACTTCCTGGCCTCCAGAACTGTGAAAAATACATTTCTACTATTTTTAAAATATCCAGTCTAAGGTATTTTGTAATATTTATGATAAACATCATGAAGATGATAATGTAGGAAGATGTGAAAGCCATGTATTGAGGGGATTAAAGTCACCTAGTGGCTTAATTAATCCTTTGCAAATTTTCCTTTGCAAACTTCTTTTCAGTTTTCTTTGCCTTTGTCCAGCATTCTAAATTCTATGGGAAAACCACACTTAACTGATTGATATTAACTGCTATAGTCAGCTATTCTAGGGAAAAGGAATAAGAGAAATTGGTCATAAGACTTCCTAATCAGTAATCTTTCTTCAGATTTACAGAACCCAGAAGATCAGAATGCACATCAATGAAATGGACCACTGCAGAATTAATAATTACTCTCTCCTACCTTCCCTCCTGTCTGTAGCTAAAAATACACTTCCTAGAATTTCCTGTAGAAGTTCTTCACTTGTGGTTGTTAATTTAGATGATCATTGGGACTACATTTTGGTCAAACTAGTCCAAACTAGCTCATTGTAAAAAAGTTCTTTGCCTAACATTTTGTCTCAAACCTTTGTCTCACACCTTGCCTTTTGAGTAACTGTCTTCTGTTGTGCATTGGCAGCCTGAGCCTTTGTATATTAACAGAAATTTTTTTGATTGGTTTTTCAGGGAAAATTATTTTGAGATGATAATCCAGCTGAAAGCTGAACGATACTATAAAACAGGCTCTGCAAATTTTAAGGGAAATGTGTTGCAGATAAGAACCAGTTCAAAGACATAATAATGCAGAATGGTTTGGTATAAGCTTTGGTAAGTTTTCTGTCTGAGTATATGAAAGGGGAGCTATGAGTTTTGACTATCATTGCATTTACTGAGCTCCAGCACATGGTGCCAATCTCTTAGGCAATTAGTCAGGGTAAATTATGTAGCTGCTGATATTCTATACTCACAAAGCTGGAAATCAGACACGGGAAAGAGAAATTTGGCCACTATATCCATCACACCTGCCTCTCAACCCTCAAGAACTAGGAGAATAGACACTTGAACATTGCTGTGAGAATCCTTTAGGTCCTCAAATTTTCTTAACAGAGGAAAAAGCCAAGGGGACAGAAAGATGCCCACTGTCTCACTTCTACTATTGAAATGCATCTGATTGGCAGTCGTGATATTTATCCAGAAACAAACCTGGAAGTCCAGAAAATGTGATGTTTTAGCCCTCAGTGGAAAGAAGGAATTGCAGTCAGACAAGTCAGTTCACAATATTAGTAGAAAGTTTTATGAAACAGAGTTGAGCAGATAAAGAAAAACTAACTCAGGACTATTTAAATCATGGTCAGTATTTTAGATTTTTTCCTAGACATAATGAAAAGATGCAGGAATTGTGAAACTGAAGAAATCTGTAATCTGGTTTACATTTTAAAACATCTCTTTAGGTTTGTTGTATTTATTGGATTGTGAATAGAGAGGAAGAAGGGCAGAAAAATGTGTACAGCTCTATTATAGGTGAGAGGTGACTGGGGATTGAATTATGTAGAACATTCAGAGAGGTAGAAAGCCATAGAATATATTTTGGAAAGGAGTTTACACATGAATTAGACATGGAGAGTGGGATAATGACACTAATTGAAATTGGAAACTTAAGTTTGATTTCAGAAATAGTAATAATAGTGTCATATATTGTCATGAGGAAGAGGAACATGCTAGTGTCACTGAGGATATTGTAGCTCAGAAAAAGATACCCCAAAGAATGATGCTTAGACATGCTGAGAAGTTTGAATTTAAAAATATTAAAGACTATAAAAGCTGTCTTAGAATCAAAGTCTCTCTCAGATTCCCTTATCCATACCATTCCTCCTCCCCAAAAAGTTCAGGGAAGGACTCTCTCTGAAATTCCCTTATCTGACTGCTAAAGGAAGTTCTGCCTAAAAGAAATGCAATTGCCTTGCACTTCATCCCTAAAATTTAATTAACCAGGCAAGATTAACTTATAGACAAAAAGATTTAAAGGTTTCCACATAATTATATCAAATGTATCATCTATTCCTCTGAGGACTTCAACTTGAGAGACTATCTGCATAATAAAACAACCTTTGTTCATAGTTCAGTTTCACTTTTCACCTACCTGTAGCTTGTCACCATCTTCTCCAGAATCCAGGAGATATTTGTCTCAAGCTATTTTCTGTTCTTCAGCCATTCACTTCCTGTAAAAATTGTCCCTTCCTCCCTCAAAATGGGTACAATCCCTCCCATTTTCCATTCTACCATGTAGAGCATATTTAAACTCCGACTATCTAGCCCATACTTGAGTCTTCATATTTTAAATGGTTCCTTGCACATGTGTACACTATTACACTATTATCAGTTTATTCCAGCAGAGACAAACATTGAGCCTTCAGAGTGCAAGTTTGAACTTTCCTCTATGAATCTGTGGCAGAAATGAAGAAATGTTTTTGTCTGTGAAAATTTGAGACTTCTAATAGGTATTTATGTAGTTTCTGGAGCTCAGTGGAGATATCAGCACTGGAAATGAAATTCTAGGAGTCATTATAATAGAAATGATATCTAAACACATTGAAGTACTGAGTATCAACCAAAAAGAGGGAATAAATAGGGAGAAAAGGAGGAACTGTCTGTCCCAGGATTGACTGAATGTTAAGAATATTAAGTAGCAGAATTGCACACCTAAAGCTAGATTACAAAGCATTGCCCTGAGTTATCATAAAATGCTGGAGACTGTTTCAGGAAGGAAAGAGTAACCAAATTGACAATTTAGTCATTGTAGAACCATAAGTTAGGTTTCTATGCAGTCTTTAAAATAAGTGAAACAAATCTATATATGCTATTATAGAAATTCAAAACCTACTCTTAAGAAAACATCTATTATTCTGTGTGATAAGCGTGCATTTTTAGAAATATAACATTTTTATATATTAACATTTATAACAAGGTATATTAATAATAACAGTAAAAGAGCTATCCTGTTGGCTTACTCATTGCAATTCACAGACACTTTAGAATATCCTGATTTATGAAATTTTTTTGTTCTTTTTTAGAAATAGTTATACCATCCAGTGAAACCTCTGAGGAGTCAAGGGTCTTGGAAAACAAGTGGACAGAAAATTCAAGTGGAAGTAGACTGTGCCAGATAAGATTATCAAGCAAAGAACTATCTGTTATTTATCTGCCTAATAGAGCAATGCAATGTTGCCAGAATATATGAAAGAAATTCTGACCTGCTTTTTCTATATAAAGGGCTTAAGGCAACAATGGAGGGCATGAGGGGTGGGGAACTTCATGGTCTCCATTTTGATTCACTGAAATCAATTATTATGAAATCTGATTATTTAAGAGAGAATGTAGGCCATACTCCAGAGGGACAGACAGCAACCCCTTGGTGTAAGGTGCTAATATTTATAGAGGGACATTTGCTAGGCACTGGACTAGAAGTGGAGCCAGAGTGGAGTTACATAATTTGATGCCAGTTTTTCCAAAACTTGTGCATTGTTCTCTTGTTACTTTTTACAGCAGGGGCATATGTTAAGAACGTGGGGTAAGGACATGGGTTGAGTTGTTCAGGAAAGCTTGTTTTGAATTTCAAACATTCATGGATTTTGAATGGAAGATTAGAAGATTCCTGTATTCCAATGGCTCATGGGTGCTTCTCCTTTGAGACTCTGTGTATCTTTTCTTTTCTGAATCCCCAAATTCCTATCTCATTTCTGTGAAATTTCACCTTGCCTTTCTCTAACATCTGATTTGAATGAAAGTTGTATTCTTCCTAGATATCCAACCCCCATAACCCATGTGACCAATCTTCATAGTTCAAGAAAACATAGTAAAATTCACTGCATGAATAACCTTAAGAAAACAAAAGTGTTCTATTTGTCAAAACCTTACTTTTTAAATAAATTCCAGACCTCATAAATTTCATAGGAAATGCTATCAAATCTCCAAATAAGCAGATTTCCTTAATATTGAAATTGTTTTATGGCAAATAATGAAAGGATCTGGAATATCTTTATAATATGTTATTATATTAAATAGAAAGCTAAAAATTAAAGTTCACACAAAAGTTATAGAAATGGTGGTATATATATCTTAATTAAAATAACAGCAAAACCTGTTCTTAGATCTATCATTATAATGCATTATGTTTAAATAAGCATAATTCCTGATTTTTCCATTTTAGGAAGTTTCTTATTAGACCATATCATATTAAGAGGTAGATAGTTCACAGAAGAAGAAATACGATTAGTCAACAAATATATTAAAAATTGTTCAACATCTCTAGCAATTAGAGAAATGCAAATTACAACTAGACTGAGATTTCTTCTCACTCTAGTCAGAATGGTAATTATCAACAATACAAGCAACAATAAATGGTGACGAGGATCTAAGGAAAAAGGTACACTCATGCATTGCTGGTGGGACTGCAAATTGGTACAATCTGGAAAGCAGTATGGAGATTCCTCAGAAAACTTGAAATGGAACCACCATGTGACCCAGTTATCCCACTTCTCAGTTTATATGCAAAAGACTCAAAATCAGATTCTACAGCAGATCAATTCACAATAGCTTAGCTATGGAATCAACTTACGTGCCCTTTAATAGATGAATGGATAAAGAAAATGTAGTATATATACCCAATGAAATATTACTCAGCCATAAAGAAGAATGAAATTATGGCATTTGCCAGTAAATGGGTGGAACTGGGTACTATCATGCTAAGTGAGATAAACTAATCCCAAGAAACCAAAGGCCCAATGTTTTCTCTGATATGAGGATGCTAACTCACAATAACACGGGGGGAGGTAGGGAAGAATAGAAGTACTTTGGATTAGACAAAAGGGAAAGAAGAGAAGGGAGGGAAAATGGAAATAGGAAAGATAGTAGAATGAATCAGACATTACTATCCTATGTGTATATATGATTGATGACAATGTAATCCTATGTCATGTACAACCAGAAGAATGAGATGTTATACTCTATATATGTATAATATATCAAAATACATTCTACTATCATGTATAACTAATAAGAACAAATAAAAAAATAGAAAAAGAGGTAGAAGGAAAAGACCCCCTCAACAGATGATATGGTATGTGCCTACAGTCAATATTCCTTCCTTATAAAAATATGTGGTAAGTAGAAATCTCAACATAAAAATTCACCACAACATAAATGCTGGTTCTCCCAAATTTTATGTTCAAGGCAGCATGATTCAGAATCCCACTGGGAGTTCACTTAAACTACAAAAGAGGGTGTCTTGGTAGTTCACAGATTGTAAGTAATATAACTTGATAAAGAGATGTCAGATATTTCCCTTCTAAAGCATCATATGCTTCATATTATGATGCAATGAAAGTTCATAACACCTCCAATAAGATATCCTTGCCTACAAAATTTAATGTAATTCTAACTTTCAAAGTAACTACCAAAGGACAAGTTAAAAGATACCACTTTTCTAAATTATAATATCTGTAGGAATACATACATAGAAAATAAAACTATGTCTAATTTTCAGAACACTGTTAAAACATAACAAATGTCTTCCTACTGGGCCCTGTGATTTTTTGGAGATCCTTTAGTCACTACTTCAGTTGTTTTTTCTTTTCAGAATTAGTTTGCTTTAATGTTACATATCAGACAAATTCAATTTGTATCACCTTCATTTATAGTACCTTTTCCCCTAAGCCCAGCATTTTAGATTCTACTTATTTTTTAACTCCAATTTTTGAGGTCAACTCAATCACTTTTATCCCCAGCCTTAGCACCCAATTTTAGTCTAAAAAGTTGCCAATGGAATTCCCAGTTGAGATTCTATGGCACCTAGTTGGAATAAATAGGTCTAAAGTTCCAGTTTGAAGCTGGAACCCAGCTTCAAATTCAGACTTGATGACTATGCTTAGGAGTGTGTCATATATCAGTAGCAGGTGGGGGGTGGAACAAAGAAAAATAAAGCAGCAGTGTGGTCTGCTTAAATGTGGAAAATGTGGGATTAGCATAAAATTTCCTTTTTGGAGTGATTTAAGAAGTCAGATGTAATGAAAGGGGAAAATGAAACTGTTGACTGCCTGGAGGAAATGGGAACAATGCACTAATTATCCTTTACAAGAAACATTTATCAAGGTTTGTACATAGGTGGATATGTGTAGGTAAAGAATTCTGCCACTAAATTGAAACTAAGTCATTTGGTTTTCAATGTAATAAATCAAGAATAATGAGCAGGAAAAGAGTTCTGTGTTTTTTTTTTCTTCTTCGTCCTTTCATTTTGGTTAAATATTGCTTCAGATTCTTTTGAATTATGTTAAAATTTAATTGAGAGAGGCTTTTCCTCATTTCATTCAAAAGTAGAGGTTGGGAGGAAAAGCAGCAAATTTCATTTCTTTAGCATTATGAAAAGACATATTATTGTCTCAAAATCCCAGATGACTTTCTGAGTCAAATCATATCCACATCTCATTCAGTATTTCTTGAGCATTATCATTTCCCATCATGCTGTGTAACAAGAATTTTAGGATCCCATAGAAACTCACACTTTAATGGAGGGAGGAGCCATTAACGAGTTAGGGAACATGGCAAGTACTGTAGTCACAATAGATTCTACTTTTTACAGGAAGTGTAAAATCCCCAACATGGCCCTCGGGCATCTGAAACCTTTCATAAAAGACCTCTTTACCTTTTCTATCTCAGGACCCTTATGTAAAGGTGATGGTGAATATATGATAGTGTCCTTTTGAACTTTAATGGAGACAATAAACATTACCTACAAACTACTTTTTTAGCTTCATTTTTTTACTTATTTTATTTTTAAGGGATACATAGACACAAATGTTGGTCACATTAATTGGGTACAAAACATACACATTGCATAATCAGGGTAAACATTTATCTTCTCAAACATCTATCAATTCTTTGCGGTGAAAGCTTTCAAATACTATTTTTCTAGATTTCCAAAATGTACAATACATAATTGTTATCTAGAGTCACCATGCTGCATAATAGTACTCCAGAGTTTCTTGCTCCTAAAGCCATCGACAGACCTTTCCCCACCCTCACCCACTCTACTGTTCTTGGCCTCTGGTAACCATCATTCTATTCTGAACTTGTAAAAGATAACTTCTTTACATGTCCCATGTGAGTGAGATCTTGTGGTACATGTCTTTTTGTGTCTGGCTTATTTCATTTAACATAATTATCTCCAATCCCATTCATGGTGTCTCAAATGATAGGATGTCATTCTTTCTCATGTCTGACTAGTATTCCATTCTGTACATGCACCATGTTATTTTGTCCATTCATCAGTTGATGGATGAATAGATTGTTTCCACTTCTCTGCTGCAATAAACATGGGAGTGTGGAATTTTCTTCAACCTACTGATTCATTTCCTTTGGCTATATTCCTAGCAGTGCTGAATCATGTGGTATTTCTATTTTTAATTTTTTGAGGAACCATCATTATTTTTCATAATGGCTGTACTAAACTACATTCCTACCCCACGGTGTACCAGGGCTCCATTTTCCCCACATTCTCACCAGCACTTACTGTCAATAGTGTTTTGATAGTAACAGTTTGTACTAGAGTGAAGTGATATTTCACTGTGGTTTTGATTTTTATTTCCCTGATGATTTGTGGTGTTGAACATTTTTTATGTACCTGTTAGTCATTTTTATGTCTTGTATTGGAAGAATTCTCTATTTGTATCTATTGGTCATTTTTTAATTGGATGATGATTATGATAATAATGATGACAATGATGATGATTTATTTTGCTATTGAATTTTGGGGAACTTCCCCAAATTGTATATTCTGGATATCAAGCTCTTATTAGATGTATACATTGAAAATATTTTTTACTGTAAAAGATCAATTTTACTGTTTATTCCCTGCTTTATTTACCATTGATTGACTTTACTTGTTATAGTATATTTGTAATATAATCTCATTTAGAATTCATGAAAAGCAGAGGTTCCTTTGTGCTAGCTAAACAGGAAATGATTCAGATAAGTCAATTTTAAGAGGAACGTTTACTTTTTTTTTTTCCTTTTTAAATTGTGGTGAAATATATATGGCAAATTTTACCATTGTAACCATTTCTAAATGTGCCAAAGAGTACCTTCAACACTCTTGGGCAACCATCACCACTGATCATCTCCAAGACTTTGTTTTCTTCCCAAACTCAGATTTGGTAACCACAGGTGAGTCATCTGCTTATAAAGCAGCCTGAACTTCTGCAGTTGGTTCTGCAGGTGTGTGCTACCCAGGTTACTTTTCCTCTGGAGTCAAAGACGTGTGTGGTATACCTAATAGCATTGAGTAGTTACTCATCAGGGAGCAGCCTGTTTCATACACCAGAGAAACGAGTCCAAAGCAGGGCTTGAAAACATGCCCCAAATCTGGCAACTGTAGAGGTGGGTTCATACAGGCCATGCCCAGTGAAAGCTTTGAATTGCCTCAGATAAGTGGCACTCATGCCAGATTGGTTATAATTCATAAGATCACTTTTGGAGTCTTGTCAAAAAAGTCCTTGTTCAGGATTTTGTATCCTGCAACTTTACTGAATTCATTTATTAGTTTGGGGTGGCATTTTTATATAGCACTTAATCTGGAATAACCATCTCATTGCTTTTTGAATTCTTTTCAGTAATAGCAGAGACATAACTTATTGATATGGATTACATGTTCTTCTTCTTCTTCTTTTTCTTCTGGAACTTGAGATAGAACCCAGGGATGCTGTACCACTGAGCAACATCCCCAGCCTTTTCTTTCATTTTTTAGACACAGTTTTGCTAAGTTGCCAAGACTGGTCTTGAATTTCTGATCCTCCTTGAATTTTAGCCTCCCCAGTCACTGAGATTACAAGCATTCATCACCACACCTGGCTTAAATATTAATTTCTTAAAAATTGATTTTATATTATGAAAAAAGAGTGAGATATTTAGACATATGCTGAAGAAGCAAAAGTGAAATTTATATAGACATTGTGTTCCTTGAAATTCAATGTGATTCACTTTTATACATTACATATAATATATATTAGGCATTACATGTAAAATTTGTTTCCTTAAAATCTTGGAATCCCATATTTACCCTCTCACTAACTAGAACTGATTTGGAGGAATTTGAGTTTTAAATCATGACAATAATGAACAATAATTTCTAAGTCAATACCATTTCATTTCTTTTTGACATTCAGTTCAACTAATGGCTATCAAATATTTTATAAGTAGACATTCTACCAGACTAGCTTTGGTGACTAGATGACACCTATTTGAAATTAAAAGCATCCATTTTCTACTTAAAATTACTCATGTAATATAATCTCCAATAGAATATTTCATAATAAAGTTAAAAAACTTCCTATTTACCTATTTTATGTTATAAAATTACCTATCAAGCCTGTTCTCTGAGATGGAAAGAATATTTTTTATTAAATTCAGTTAAATATCACCTCTCACAAAAGAGAGTGATTCTTTAATTTTAAGGTAAAACATAACACAATTGTTTATTAAAACATAAATTGTTAGGTCATCACCTAGACTATGGAATAAATATATATATATATATATGGAAGATGGCCATGAAAATCAATACTTTTAATAAATGTATTAGTTGCTTCTAATACTAGTTGTCTATGAAGTACATTTATACAAATGCTTGGGAAAATTTGACTTCTTTATATAAACATTACCACATGAATAAAATATTGACTAGCTAAGACTAGCTAAAATACTTGGAATAGAAACATATTTTCAGTAAATTAAATATAACTCAATATTTAAGAAATTCTTAAAATTTGAAAAGCAAATTACAATTAACCTTTCATCATCATTTCACTCTTTTGTGTCATCTTTTAAAAATCACATTTTCCAAAAGCGGGCCCTTTGACATTTCTGATGAGGAGAAAATTCTTTATGAAGAATGCAGGGGAATGTCTGCTACTTCATTCAGCCTTGCACTCAAATGCAACAGGATTTGCTGTAGTTAGAAAAACTATAATTTATTTAAATTCAGGCTTCCAAATAAGATCTTATCTCTGAAACATATACTGAATTCACATGGAAAAAATTCCTATATTAAACGATTTAATTATTGTCATGATTGCAGATCTTCTAAAGATTTTGCCAAAGGGACCAAAATTATTTATGTTTCAATCTTCTGTGTATTTATTGATGTATGCAGTTGGTTTATTAGGAAGAAACATAACTCACAAGGCTGAGGATTTCCTCTAAACTCCAGTTTTCATATTGTTGTAATGTCATTCATAAATTCCAACTATGCTATTGATATTTGCCTCTCTTCCAGCTCCTATTATTAGTTTGAACTACACTAAAGGTTTCTGGCATTAAAATTATCTGGTCTTTCTGTATTTCTTTGAACTACTACACATCCATACAATTTCAGCTACAAGGATTCCTGGTCTTCCTACCCAAACTCACACAATTACAAAGTAAAAAAAAACTTTCTCATGGCTGGAAAAGCACAAAGGTTTGTAAGTTTATTCTTGTCATGATGCATTGCTCAAGTTCTATAAAGGCACCATTAGTATCTCATCATATGCCTTAAATAAAAGAGAAATATAAAATTAAGAGCACAAAAGCAATCATTGAAAGTCAGTGACCTGCAAAGTCTAGAGTGACAATATAGAAACAGGAAAGTCTAGAGAACTCCATAGAACCTGTGTTTGTCTTGATGTTTCAGGCAGGTACAAGTACTGATGGAATACTATGAACTTGTTCTTTCATCAGATAAAAAAATTGATTGCCTATGAGGTTCAAGATACCAGAAAACATTCCTTCACTTTAGATGAGTGAAGCATTATTATCAGTTGAACAATCTGCTGTTTTATTTAGTAATATTTTCAGTGAATTTTCAAATTATCCGTGAGGAAAATGTAGCAGTATTTTAAAACAATACTATTTTTTTTCATTATGCTTCATTTATTATAAAGACCAAAAGTCAACAGGAAATGATTTCTCCCTTGATTTTTCCATTTTGGATATTAACTAAGATTGGAACTGGAATATGGTATTGCTTTATGCCTGGCCTTTGACTCCGTACAGCAGGTAGGTTCACAAGAGTGACATTGACTGTCATTGGAGACACTTGCCCTTTTCTTCAGGATTTTCTGTGGAGGGGTGGAGTGCACCAGTGTTGGTTTGAAATTTGAAGACATGATGGTAATTTTATGCCTCAGAAAATCTAAGGAAATTAATAACCATTTAAAAAAAACTTACTCTGTTCAACATTAGCAAAAAGATCTAATAATTTTGCAAAATATGATCTGAGGAAAAAAGTTTCACAAAATATTTTTCTTCTAAAGTAAACAAATGCCATTCTCGAAGATAAAAACTCATGGCTGTTTGTAGATGTTTGTAGACAAGGATTCTTACGCATATGCAAGAAAAAAAGGAAAGAAGAAAAGGACTTAGATGTCTCTCTCTGCTGTGTCTATATTTTACAAGACAATGGAAAATAAATGATGAGGAACAGAGCTGAATGCCCCAAGAGAAAACCTACATTTAATAATCTGAATCTGTCCCTATTCCAAATAGATGCATTGCCAACAACCTTTTAGGATAATTTGCATCAGCTGCAATGGAAATGTGATTATAGCTTGTATAATGATGGCTTTGCTCACACATGCCATTGATCAAAAAAGAGTGCATTTTTACAAGGAAGAGATATTTTCAGGTATTTCATATGAATTTGGGAAAATTATATTCATATGAGTAACTTTTCTGGTCAAACACTCTGGAACAAAAAAAAAAATGGTACGTGTCCAAGAAATCTCAAAACTAAAACAATATAAGCAATTCTTTGTCTTTTCCTTTCCTAAAATAGAGTCATTATTTTTAAAATCTGTATTACTTTCTAATTTTCTCTTGGTTATTTTGGGAAAATGTTGAGTAAATCCAACTAACACAAGAGAACCTATATTTTGAGGACCAGTTTTCATTTTCCTAATTTTAAAAATGTTCATAATCTAACAGGCATCCTTTCCTTATGTCATTTTTTGCTGCCTTCTCCACTTATTCTTCCATCTCATCTTTCCTTTCTCATCTTACTGCCCCTCCTTTCTTACTTACCTTTTCCCCATCTCCATTCACAAGGAATTTTGGAAACCTTACTTGAACCTGTCAAACTTAAGAAAAAATCAGGCATTAAGTTCATATAAGAACTGAAAATCACATTTTTCAAAACTGCTATGATATTATGATATTTAGTAGAGAAATGTTTTCATATTCTTAATGATTACAATGAAAAAATATGCAAATATTTTTATTGTCTAGGATCATTTTTTTTCTTAAGCAATACTTTGGTTTTTTTTTGGTACCGAGGATTGAACTCTGGGGCACTTAACCACTGAGCCACATCCCCAGCCCTATTTTGTATTTTATTTAGAGATGGGTCTCATTGAGTTGCTTAGCACCTTGCTATTGCTGAGGCTGGCTTTGAACTCAGGATCCTCCTATCGGAACCTCCAGAGCCACTGGGATAACAAGCATGCACCACCACACCCGGCTAAGTAATATTTATATTGAACAAATCTTGACTGAGTAATTGGCAAACTGGTGTGAATTGTTAGGTGATTCCTACACATACCCACACACTGTCATGTAGCCTACTGTCAAACACAAGTGGACAAGGTACAAGTAAAGATAGGAATAAAAATGTGTTCATTGTGAAGTGCAGCCTGAAGGAATAAGCTGCGTGAACAAAAGTAAAGATTAAAACTTTTATCTAAGAACATGAAATTTAAGCAGAAACTTGAAAGCTAAAATGAACAACCTCTGAGAACTGTAGCAGGATATATATTTCAGATAATGCAAAATAAAAGGATAACCCTGGAACATTGCAAGAGCTGAAAGGAAGCCAGTTATGACTGGAGTATGAATAATGTAGATGGTAAGATGAGAGAAGAGAGAGAGAGAAGCCTAGAGAAGCTCATGCTCCACATTGTGAGTTGTTGAAAGTTTTTAACTTTATTGTCATTGCAAGGTTAAAACATTATATGGTTTTAATCCTACTTATGTTTTAAATATCCATCTGGCCATTTTCTAGACGATGGAATGAAGAAGAATAAGTAGTAACAGAAAGATTATGAATCCACTGCCCCAATCATTGGCTTGTACTTGGCTTGTGGTGGTGGAGATGATGGGAACAAAGGGATTTGGGATGCATTTGTAATTATATAGAAAATAAATTTGCTAATAGGCTAATTGTGTGGCAATGGGACATAGTAAAAGCAAGGATGGCACCTGGGTCTGGGGCTTGATTAACACAATGTAGGTGTTCCTTTTGCTCAGATGGAAATTCACTGCAGGAATTAAGACGGAAGTGAAAAAGAGGGGTGAGGAAAAGTGTGGATAGAATCATCAAGAGTTTTATAACTGTTAACTGTGAGAAGTCATCCTAACCATGTTAATAATATTAAGACAGTGTGGATTGGGTTTCAAGCTAAGATGGGTCTGTGTCAAGAATTCTGATCTGACTGCTTAAAAAACTCGGAATGGAACCACCATTTGACCCAGCTATCCCACTCCTTGGCCTATATCCTAAAGACTTAAGAACAGCACACTACAGTAAAGCAGCCACTTCAATGTTTATAGCAGCACAATTCACAATTGCAAAACTGTGGAAGCAACCCAGATGTCCTTCAATAGATGAATGGATAAAGAAGCTGTGGTACATATACACAATGGAATATTATTCAGCAATAAAAGAGAATAAAATTATGGCATTTGCAGGCAAATGGATGGAACTGGAA
>PVHX01021412.1:0-29843 GCA_004024805.1 Geosciurus inauris
GAAAAATGAATGAGTTTTGAAGAATACAGACCAGGCAGGTAGGAAAGAGACAACAGAAATTCCAGAAAAAGACAAATGTATAAAGGCAGAAGGGCAAGGCAAACAGGACACTACACATTGAAAGACAGGGTGAAATTCAATTTGGCCAGAGAACTGAGTGTCTCTGGCAATGATACAAAATGACTTTCAAGAGGCACAGTGAAGCTAGACCAGGGAGGCCCCTAACCACCAGCCGAGGACTCCATATTCATTCATAGGCAACGGGGAGCCACTGAAGGTTTTCCAGCAAAGACATGAGAAATCTTATATTTTTGTAGTAGGTCCAAAGTGGTATGCTGTGTGGACAGGAGGAGCCTTCTCCCCAGCTCTGCTTATGCACAGTTGTCTTCTTCAAGGACAGACACATGCATGCCACATACATACAGTGGACCTGCATGTGCACTGAGGACAGCCTCCCCTCTAGGGGCAAGGACAATGGATTTTTTTCTTTTCTTTTTTTGGTACCAGGGATTGAACTTAGGGGTCCTCAACCACTGAGCCTCTGAGCCACGTCCCCAGCCCTATTTTGTGTTTTATTTAGAGACAGGGTCTCACTGAGTTGCTTAGCGCCTCACCATGGCTGAAGCTGGCTTTGAACTTGCGATTCTCCTGTCTCAGCCTCCCAATGGATTCTTTTGTTTTTTGGTTACTTATTTTTTCTTTTTTTCAGTACTAGAGATCTCATGCATGCTAGATAAGCGCTCCACCAGTGAGCTACATTCCCAGCCTGAGGACACTAGATTCTTAAGCTGTCTGAGGGGCTTGGAGTTGTGGCTCAGTGGTAGAGTGCTTGCCTAGCATGTGTGAGGCATGGGTTTGATCCTCTGCAACACATAGAAATAGATAAATAAAACAAAGGTATTATGTCCATCTAGAACTAAAAAAAAAGAGAGAGAGAGAAGCTGTCTGAGTATCTGAGTGTCCACCCATGCAATTAAATGCAGGGTGTCTGGGAATGGGTTTCTTAAGTGAAAATCATAAATCAATATGATCTCTTTCAATAAACAATCCAGTTACCAACTCCTCATGGGCCCCTCAGCAGTGTGCAATTGTTCAGTTTAAAGGAAGCCAAATTCTTACTTAAATTGTCATCGCTGCTAAATGAAGACCAGATGTGCAAGCCAGCAAAGAAATCTAATCAGGTTTGGAGAAAGGATTTCTGTAAACGAGAAACCTTGGGGGAGGGTGAGATTGGTCAGAGGATGGTAGATTCTAAGGAGAACAATCCAACTGGGGCTCCAGATCAAGTCAGGCCACTTGGTGAGGAAAGGCTGAAAGCAGCCCCAAATTCTGTCCACAGAGGATCTTCATGTGGAAGCAGCCTCTGATATTTTGTGAGGCAGTTAGAATTCCATCACTCAAAAATCCCAGCCAGGGATGTCAAACCTTTATTTTAACTTCCAAGTCCAATGCTTGGAAGACTGCCCCACCCCAGTTCCTGAAGGGGGAGAGAATCTTTTTTTTAAAACTCACACCAAACAGGGCCAACCCAATCCAAAACAGGTGGTTTGGGCACTCAAACCTGAACCAAAACTGGACTGCAACCTTATTGCCTCTGCCTCGTAAGCTTCCTATTCAATAGGGAACAGAAATTTACTACACCATAAAAAGAAAATAGAAATTTTGGAGGCTTAGAGCCTCTCCTCTATGTATCATCTTTATTAGGACCTCATCTAGCTTTTTCTTTTTCTACCCCTCCCACACCCCATACTGGGGATTGAACCCAGGGGTGCTCTACCACTGAGTTACATCCTCAGCCCTTTTTCTTTTTTATTTTGAGATAGGGTCTCACTAAATTGTCCAGCCTGGCCTCAAACTTGCAATCCTCCTGCCTCAGCCTCCTGCATCGCCAGGATTACAGGCTTGTGCCACTATTCTTTGCATCTCAGTTTTTCAATGGAGGAAGAGAAGGAAGGAAGAGAAATGGTAAGGAGAAGAAAAGGCATAGAGGGGAGGACAGAGAAAATGTGTTCAAAAACAACCCTCCCTTCTACCCATGAGCCTCAGCACAAGACAGCTCCCATGTGACTTGCACATGGATTTCCAAGCCTTTACTCTTCCAAGTGATCAAGCAATAGCTGCTAGAGACCTTTCTCTCCTTCCATGCAGCCTGACCTTATTTATCAGCTCTTTCTGTACCTATACCAGCTGATGCCACAAAGCTTGGCTGAGGACCCAAGAGAAACAGGTTGGTTTGGAAGTTCATACCTGAGCAGTCTGGCTCAATCAGCAGCTCAGAGAAGGATGGAAGGCCTCGGACTGGTTTCAACAGGATGGAGCAAATACAGACTACTGCTGGTTCTATGCACGAAGAGGCCCAGGGAGAGAGGTGAGGCTGCACTATGCATTGTCTCAGGAGCAGAGAATACCAAACAGGGTGATAAAGTGGTGGTTTTTTCTTTCTTTGTTTCTTTTTTTTTTTTTAGTTTTGAGAAAGGGTCTCCCTAAATTGCCCAAGCTGGCCTCAAACTTGTGATCCTCCTTCCTCAGCTTCCCTAGTAGGGGAGTAATGATCTCCATCTGCTTTAGCGAGACAACCTAGTGATCAGGAGCCCAGGTTCTGGAGAAGAGGTGATGACCTTAGGCAAGTTGTTCAACCACTTCTTCATGATGTAATGACATGAATTCAGAGACTTGCTGTAGGCAAAATGCTTAGAACAGCACCAGTAATATAACAACTGACATTGACATACACATGCTATTATCACTAGTACTTCTGAACTAGTAACCTGAGTTCTGATGTGCTTCATCAGTGTAACTCAAGAAATGATACTGTTCCCTCCCTGTCCTTTCCTGGTTGTTTCATGAAGCAACTTTCAGGCTCGTATCTCTTTAAAAAAACAAACAAACAGAAAACCCCAAGGAGTTATCAAGCTAATTTTTTAAAAATTTTTAACAACTGCCAAGTGTAGTGGTACAAGCCTGTAATCTTGTCAATTCAGGGGGCTAAGGCAAGAGGATTTCAGGTTCAAGTTCAACCTGGGCAAAAAGAAATAAAATAAAAATAAAATAAAAACTAAAAAATGAACTGGGGATGTAGCTCAGTGGTAAAGCTCCCCTAGGATTAATAGGAAGGAAGGAAGGAAGGAAGGAAGGAAGGAAGGAAGGAAGGAAGGAAGGAAGGAAGGAAGGAAGGAAGGAAGGAAGGAAGGGAGGGAGGGAAGGAGGGAGGGAGGAAGGAAGGGAGGGAGGGAGGGAGGACAGAGCAAGCAAGGTAATACTCTACATTTTTTATTTTGAAATGATCTCACTAAGTAGCCTAGGCTGGCCTCAAATTTGTGATTCTTCTGTCTCAGCCTCCAAAGTGGCTGTGATTACAGGTGTGTACCACTACATCCACCTCAAAATAAATCATTTAGAAAAGGGCTAGGAATATAGTGCAGTGGTAGAGTTCCCCTGAATTCAATATCCAGTGCCACTAAAAGAAAAAAAAACAGCGACTAATATACAACCAGAAGTATTCAAAATGCTTTATTTTGAAAAGCAAAAAGGATAAGAT
The DNA here is from genome assembly GCA_004024805.1 of Geosciurus inauris. Taxonomy (NCBI): domain Eukaryota; kingdom Metazoa; phylum Chordata; class Mammalia; order Rodentia; family Sciuridae; genus Geosciurus; species Geosciurus inauris. The sequence goes on from PVHX01021412.1 coordinate 3,539, forward strand.
GTTGTCAACAAGGCCATGATACTAGGTCTGGGTCTGAGCAGCTCAAGAAGGACCTCTTCCCCAAAGAGGCCATCAGTGGTCAGGTAGAAGGCTGCCCCAGAGGTCCAGATGGAAGCAGCAGTTCATAGCAAAGGCAGAGGCAGGAGGAAGGAAAGTCTGGGGGCTCTGGGGAGGGACTAGCCTGCTTTAGGGCAGGAAGGGGAAATGACCTCCCATAGGGAAATGGATCACATGTGAACCTTGGAGCCAGGGGCAGGGGATAAAGTCACTCAGGACACACATCTTGGGCAAGCAAGGAGCCAAACCAAGGATTCTCTGGCCCAGGGCCCAGCTCTTTCCACAATGCAGAGCTGGGCCTCAGATAACCAGAGGAGAAAGTCTGAGAAAGGAGGAAAAGATCTTGGCATAACTGTTTTCAGTAGGATAAATCCAGGATTTAAATAGGCACCACCTATTTAACCAGCCCTTGGGCAATGAGAAGATAAAAAGCAGCAGAAGAGAATGCCAACTCTTCCCAGAATGGTTAGTGGCTAAGGAGATAGTGTGAATTGCTAATATCACACTAACAAGGGTGATTCCCACTGGTTAGACAGCAGGATTCAGCACGTTCCCACAGCCAGCCAAGGTGCAGCTAAATATCTCCCCAGGGAGCTGGGAGACAAGGCAGCCAGGGAGCCTGAAGAGCAGCAACTGCCACATTATTTTGTGCACTGATTAAATAAGGGCTGAGTGCTGTAGGAAATAGCAGGGACAGCAGGTCTCTTCTGTACAGGTTTTCCATCTAGACCTTATGAGTGTACCCAATTCATTCCCAGGAAAACACTTCCAGGTGAAGGGCCTTCCACCTAGTAAGTACCCTCACCAAAGAGGTCTGTGCTGCCAATTCTCACTGCTGTGTCCAGCTGCTACCTATCAGCACAGGCACTTGATAATTTGCAAAGCTTTCTCTGAAGTATGTCATTTAACTCTCACAAAACAGCCACTACGATAACTGGGCAGAGGGTGACCCTCACTTTATAGGTGGAAAGACTGAGATTCAGAGAAATTAATATGCCCAAAGACACAATGGTGGAGCAGGGAAATAAACCAAGGACTTCCACTTCCAAGTCAAGAATCATTCAGGACAGATGGAGTTGTGCATAGCTGCAACCCCAGCAACTCAGGAGGCTGAGAGTGGGGGGATCACAAGTGCCAGGCCAGCCTCAGAAACTTAGTGAGACCTTCAGTAACTTAGCTAGACATTGTCTCAAAATAACTAAAAGGTCTGGGGATGTAGTCCAGTGGTAGAGCATACCTGGGTTTAAACCTTAGTACCCCACCCCCAAAATCATTCATAAGGAAATATTCAACAAATGATAGTGTCCCAGGATAACTGAGAAAGGTTTTTCTCTAGCTATACATGTAAGGGATGTAGAGGGAAGATGTGAACATCCACTGGGTATTTATTAGGGCCAGCCATGGTGCTAAGGACCTGACACCATTATTATATTTTAATTCCAACAGGAGTGATATCTTCTCTATATTACAAAAGAAGAATTAGCAGTTCAGCACTTCACCCCTTGGCTCTCAAGATGATTGTCACAGTCTTTGCCCTCAAGGAGACAAATGCATTGTGGCAAATGCAAAGACAGAATTGTTTGTAGATAGTAACATAAAAGAAGGGCAAGTTACTTTGCAGGCAGCAGGGACTGCTTCTAGGAGAAAAGCAAACCTGAACTGGCTCATGAAGGACAAGAAGTTGAGCTGAGTCTTAAGGAGACAGACTTCGGCCACCCTGAGAAGCGGGTACTTCCCAAGCAGTAGGAAGAACAGAATGGAGGTGGGTACCAAAAGGGCAGATGCAGGACACAAGGAACAGTCTGACCATTACTGTGCCAGGCAGAACCCTATAGGCTTTGCTCAGAGTTCAGATTCCAGGATGGAGGTAATGAACCATCCCCAAATGGTTTCAAGGACAGTGCCTTAAAGAATTACCTCTAGAGGGCTATGGCAGGGGCCTCCACTTGGAGAGGTGGAGAGGGAGATACACATTTGAGGAATATTTTGAAGGCAAATCATGTGTGGTCTAGTGAGAGAGAAGAGTCTAAGGTGACCCTGAAGTTTCAAGCTTATATTCTTGGGTGGGCAAGATGTCTTCCAATGAAATAGAGAGACATGAGAAAAAATGTAGGGGAGAGGGTTCAGAGCAAAGATGAGGCACTGCAGAAATGATGAATTCGGGGTTTTTGTTTTGTTTTGTTTTTTTAGTTGTAGATGGACTTTATTTATGTGGTGCTGAGGATCGAACCCAGTGCCCCACGCATGCAAGGCAAGCGCTCTACCATTGAGCCACAACCCCAGCCCTGAATTCTGGTTTTGACACATTGAATTTAAGGTGTCTTTGGGACATCCAAACAGGGTTGTCACACAGGATTATGAGTCCCAAGCTCTAAAAAGAAGTTTATAAAAATCAAGTAATGGCCTTATTTACATCTTGTGCTCTGCACTGCCTGGCAGTATTCCCAGACTGGAGAGAGGTACAATCAGGGTCATGGATGCTGCTACTTGTGATATAGCAAAAGTAGTCAGGATGCTCTTGTGGGATGACTGGGCCAAGAGTCAGCAGACTGGACTCCAACTTCAGTTCTCATACCACAACTACCCCATGTTCAATCTCTAGAGCAAATCCTAGATTCCCCATTTACCAGCTCTGTGAGCTAAATCAAGCTATTTAACCTCTCTGGACTCAATTTCCTCATCTATGAAATGGGATGATAATATCTATGCCACACAGAGTTGTTGTGGGCACCAAGTAACATAATACCTATAAAGCACTCTGCATGGAGCTTGCCGTAGCAACATAGCACAATGCAATCCAGACTCAACACTGCTTAGTACCAGTAAAGACAACAACAGTGCAATTGGTTTGAGCAAAATGTTTCACTTCTGTGAGCCTTAGCTGTAAAGCGGCCATAATATCTGCCTTTTTTATGGATTACAAGAGACTAAAAGATAATAAGATATACAAATTCACTTAATCATCAAGTGCTACATAAGTAACAGATGTGGCCCTCTCAGCAAGGAGCAAAAAAGTTTACCCTCTTAGAAGCTGTGTTTTCAATGTACCATGCCAAGGATGCTTCCTTCATGGCAGTGCAGCCTGTCCTAAATATGCTGCTTTGGGTCCCAAAAGGAAACCAGGAAATTGTGTGTCAAACCCTGGGTAACATGCTAAGTACATAACATCACAGAAGAAATCCTTTTCAACCAGACGAAGTGTGAATGAACCCTGAAAACATGCTTAATGAAACCAGCAGACATAGGAGAAATATTATAGAAGACTTCACCTATGCAGATCTCTAGATTAAGTAAATTCATGGACACAGAAGGCACAACAGAGGTTTCCAAGGCTGGGGAAGAGGGAGGTACTGTTATACAGTTTAAAGCAGGGGTGACGAAAAGGTTTTAGAGATAGAGAATGATGATGGGTACAAAGTATTGTGACTTGTTTAATCCCCGCTGACAAAATGATTAAAATTATTTATTTATTTAAAGTCTAGAAATACATAAAAACAAGGGATAAATGTTCAACATAACCTGTTGCCAAAGTCCAGAATATGAACAAAGAGTCCCCAGAGGCTGCTTAGCGTAGCAGCAATGAACTAGCGTTCTGCATCTCCTCCTCCTGCGATAAACATTGTTGGTTTCAAAAGGCCTCCCCAAGCTCCAAGTGGGTCAGTGCAGGACACTGTGGACTGAGCAGGGGAATACTCAAATATTCCTATAGAAACTCAAGGACATTTTTTTCTTACTCTTGATCATAAACAGTTGTAATAAAATAAGCATGTGTTTGGCTTTGATAACAACTCTGGGTTGTTAACAGCGCTGCCCCAATTTATAAATCATTCCTAAATCACTCACCTCAGGAATAGAACTAAATTCATTATACTGAGTGACTTTTCAGTCTGGTGCAAATTCAGGGAAATATCAACATATTTGCTCAAGTGTGTTCAGGTATTCAATACTTAGATTCTCTTGAGGTAGAATTCCTGGAAATGAATTCCTACAAATAATCTTCCACTCTCCTTCAGGCATGTGTGTCTCCATTCACACTAAGCTTCTGGCTATTCCTTGAAACTGCAAATTCTATTTCCACCTCAGGGCCTTTGCACTTGCCAGTTTCTCTGTCTGGAATACTCTTCCTCAAGATTCCTACATGGCTCACTCCTCTTTTCATTCACATCTCTAACAGACCTACGTGTCACCATGACACAGGCCTTCCTCAACAGTGCATATAAAAATAGCACATACCCTCCTTCCTTGTGGCATGGTCTAGCCTCATGTCCTGCTTTACTGTTCTGCAGGAATTCACATGAAATACCATGATATGCTTAAGTCTCTTCCTCCATCCCTTTCCAACAACCAAATTAAAGTAAGCCTCATGTGGACAGGGACTTTGATTTTTAGACTACTGCATCCGCAGAGCCTAAAACAATATTAGTTCCAAAAAGGGAATGAAGCTGGCTGGATGTGGTGGTGCCCTTGTAACCTCTGATACTCAGGAGGCTGAAATAGAAGGATCACAAGTTCTGGGCTGGACAACTTAGTGAGAACCTGTCTCAAAACTGTAGGGCGGGGGGGAACTGGAGATTGAACCCAGGTGTGCTTTATCACCGAGCTATATTCTGAGTCCTTTTTTATTTTTATCTTGAGATAGGGTCTCATTAAGATGCTGAGAGTCTTGCTAAATTGATGAAACTGCCCTTGAATTTGTAATCCTCCTGGGTCGCTGGGATTAACCAACATAAACCATGGTAACCAGCTCAGAATAAAATTTTTAAAAGGGCTAGGTTGTAATTCAGTGGTGGAGCGCTTGGCTAGCAGGCGTGAGGCCCTGGGTTCAATTCCTAGTACCAATAGAAAATGAAAAAAGTCAATACACTTTTTTTAAATGAGTGGGGAAAAAATTAGGGGCCAGGCACAGTGTTACATAGCTGTAATCCCAATAACTCAGGAAGCAAGAGGATTGCAAGTTCAAGCCCAACCTGGACAATTTAGTGAGACCCTGTCTCAAATTTTAAAAAAAGGGCTAGGGACGTTGCTTAGTGGTACAGTACCCCTGGGTTCAATCCCTAGTACCACATACACACACATGCACACACAAAGGATCTGCTACCAGTTTGTCCATCTTTATATTGATGCTTTGTCCCAGAATCCCTGAGAAAACACTTATTGATTTATTTCCTTGGTCTGAGAAAACACTTATAATCATCCTATTACACATTGCTCAATCTACATCCAGTGTTTTCTAAAGTTTGGTAAAGTCGAATCCCCTTTTAAAAAAAAGTGTTTGCATGAATAAACAATACAGTATGCCCATACCATGGAATATTATTCAGCAAAAAAAGGAAATGAAGTACTGATGCATACCACAACATGGATGAACCTTGAAAACATGATGCCAAGTGAAAGAAGCCAGACACAAAAGGCCACATATTATATGAGGCCATCTACATCAAATGCCTGAAAGAGGCAAATCCATATTGACAAAATGTAAAGTAGTGGTGGCCTGGGGCTGAGGGGCCTAGGGACATTGGGAGATGACAGATTAGAGGTGCAGAGTTGGTTGGGGTATAGCTCTGTGGAAGAGTGTTTGCCTAGCAGTCATTCCCTTCAATGCAAAAATATAAAAACTTAAATAGAGGTGCAGAGTTTCATTTTGGAGTCATGAAAGTGTTCTAAAATTGATCACAGCGATGGTTGCATAACACTATGAATATGTACTAAAGCCTACTGAATTGTATATATTAAATGGGTTAATTGCACAGTATGTGAACTGTATCTCAATAAAGCCATTGCTAGAAAAAGTGCTGGCAAATTATATCATTTATATATGTAAAACATAAAACTAGATATAAACTACTTGTACATCTAGGCCTCACACAAATTTATAAGTTAAACGCAAATTATATAACCAATAAATTCAAATAAAGTCCTAATGTCAGAGAAGAGTTTTTTTTTTTAATGAAGTATCACTGCTCTCAACAGCAACAGGCAATAACCTTATCTAATTCTCTGCACACCCCCACCTCCATACTGAGACTTGAACCCAGGGGACTCTACCACTGAGTTAGATCTTCAATCTTTTTTCACTTTTTGTTTTTTGGGGTTTTTGGTAACAGGGATTGAACTCAGGGGTACTCGACCACTGAGCCACATCTCCAGCTCTACTTTGTGTTTTATGTAGAGACAGGGTCTCACTGAGTTGCTTAGTGCCTCGCCATTGCTGAGGCTGGCTTTGAACTCACGATTCTCCTGTCTCAGCCTCCCTAAGTGCTGGGATTACAAGCATGCGCCACCACGCCCAGCTCTTTTTGCACTTTTTAAATTAAGGCAACATTTCATTAAGTTGCCCAGACTGGCCTTGAACTTGCAATCCTCCTGCCTCTGCCTCCCGAGTTCTGGGAATAATAGGCCTGAGCCATCACACCTGGCCTTTCCCAAGTTCTTTTGAGTTCAGTATAAGAATACTAAGGTGTAACACTCAGAATTTCAAACAAATCAAAAAGACAGTGAAAGTAATCAGAGCAAACACCATCCATAAGCAACTTAAGCAGCTGCCTCATGTGGCAACGTATCAGCTCTGCCTATAGTACACACACCATGTGTCAAATCCACTTTTCTGCCACTTTCCTCTCTTCCAAGTACTACAAGGTCTTGTGCAAAAGCTAGACATATGTCTGTATTCATTACATACATATTAAGAACCTTCCTGCCAGGTATGGTGGTGCACACATGTAATCCCAGCGGCTTGGGAGGCTGAGGCAGGAGGATTTCAAGTTCAAAGCCAGCCTCGTCAACTTATTGAGGCCCTAAGCAACTCAACAAGACTCTGCTTCTAAATAAAATATTTAAAAAGGCTGGGGATATGGCTCAGTGATTGAACTCTGGGTTCAATCCCCAGTAACAAAACAAAACAAAAAGCCCTTCCTGTTCTTCCACTCTTCCCTGAAGAGGGCATAACAATTACAAACGAACTATTTGGTGCCCACAGAAGCAGATTCAAGCAAACACAATTTTGGAGGATAAAATCAAATGACACTGCTCAGTTTTAAGATGGCCCTTCCAACAGTCCAGAATAGGCTTACTTTACTTTGCTTGTATTAGTGTCATAAGAAAACACAATGTTTTAAAATTCTTATAGAGAACTCCCAAACCTTAAGAAGAAATCCCTAAATTCCAATAGAGCCACAGAACCCATTGTGAGAAACACTAATCTACAGACTGGTTAAAGAAAATAAGTACTTGGCCTCAAAGTGAATAAATGTCTTTAATAATAGCAAACATTTATCAGGTACTTATGTGTGCCTGGCAGCAAACTTGTATGGTTTCCTGACCCCACTGTCCTTGCCCAATACACAGTAATTAGGAAGCAAAGGAACTATTATTTATGGTGTAGAATCCATGTGCCAGGTACTTCACCCATATTTAACGGTAAAATTCATTTGCCAAAAAGATATTATCTCAATTTTACTGAGAATTAAATGAAGACTGATGGGTTAAGAATTTTGTCCAAAACCATTCAGCTAGTAAACAGAAGGATCAGGGTGTGAACTTAGTTCTTCTTGATGATAATAATAGAGCACCTTTTTTTTTTTTTTTTTTTTGGTACTGGAGATTGAACTCAGGGGCACTTGACCACTGAGCCACATCCCCACTCTGTTCTGTGTTTTATGTAGAGACAGGGTCTCACTGAGTTGCTTAGCGCCTTGCCCTTGCTGAGGCTGGCTTTGAACTCGCGATTCTCCTGTCTCAGCCTCCCTAAGTGCTGGGATTACAGGCTTGTGCCACGGCGCCCTGCTAATAGGGCACCTTATTAAGGGGTGGTATCTTTCCAATTCCTGCTAGAAGCCTAATGTTCTAACCCCATTGTGGAAGGCCAAATAATCCCCCCCTCAAAGGTGTTCATGACCTAATCCCCAAAACTCATGAATGTTACTTTATATGACAAAATGATTTTTCAGGTATGATTAAATTAAGAACACTAAATTTAAAAAAGAAAAAAAAAAAGGAGGCTACTCTGAATTTGGGGAGGAGGCAGTCACAAGGGTCCATATAAATGAAAAGCGCAGATAGGAGAGTCAAGGGCTAAGACAGGAAGCAGGGGTCAGAGGAATGGGCTTTGAAGATGAAGGAAGCCAAGAGCCAAGGGATGCAGCAGACTCTAGAAGCTCAAAAAGCAAAGGAGCGGATTCTCCCTTAGAGCTTTCAGAAGGAATGCAGCCCTGTCAACCCCTTGAGGTTAGCCTCATCTCAAACTTTTGACCTCTAGGACCATAAGATAAAAGAGCTGGTATTGTTTAAAGTCACAACATTGGTAGTAATTTATTACAGCAGCATAGTAAAGCAATGAGGCCTTGCCAACACAATGAGCAAGAAATTTGCCACAACTTTAGCTCTTTAGAGGTGGATTTATCAACTCTGAACTTAGGACAAAAAGGAGAACAATTAACACATTTTGTGCCAGTATCCCATATACTATATTTGCCCAATGTTCTATTTAGAGGATGGCTTACATATGTAAAAGATACTATATTGTCCCAGTGTCCTATATATAGGACAATCTATTTTCGTCCTTGATGATAATAAAGGATATCCTAGCTCCAGATTATGATTTCCAACCTATTTGAATGCACCTGTGTTGATTTCATTGAAATATTCACAGGGCTGAAAACTCAGACCAGTGGAATAGGAGAACCAAGAGGGAGGAAGAGAGAGAGAGGGCTCCTGGGGAAAGAAATTGACCAAATTATGTTATATGCATTATGAATATGTAACAACAAAACCACTACTATGTATAATAATAATGCACCAAAAAATATAAAATGAGAAAACTTGAGATTTAATGGGTTAAGGACAGAGTGAAAGGTGCTGAGTGAAGGCAGCCACTTGGAGAAAGTTCTAAAAAGAAATGGAGTGATCTTGGGACAAAGCCTCCAAGAAGTGGTCAAACTTTCTCAGCTGGGTTTGTGGAGAAAGGCCATGTGCAAAGGCATACTGCCAGGGGAAGAAAACACATGCAGACAGAGGCACCCATAATTCTAGTCATTGCCTATACCAAGCCACCAGTCCTTGGATGTGCTCCCAGGAGTGTTTCATTCATGGTCTCCCAAGGATAAGAAAGGATATCCTAGCTCCAGAGGAGACCATGAGTTAGGGCTGGGGATATACCAGAGTTAGGGCTGGGGATGTAGCTCAGTGGTAGAGCACTTGCCTGGCCTGCTTGAAGCCCTGGGTTCAATCCCTGGTACTGCCAAAAGAAAGAAAAACAAACAAACAAACAGAACACCCAGAGTCTTTTCTGTGTTTTTCATCTTTTTATTTTCCTTGAGAGAAATTTCTGGAAGAGTACAATAATTGAAGGAGCTGCAGGGAAGGGAGGGTTTGGCCAGTTCCTGGTCACCAGACCATTCTGTTCAAGGCCACAGACCAACACCACTCCTGAAATCCACACTGGAGTAATCAAGTGGTATTAAATAGGAAACTCTGGTACCTGACTATACCATTGTGGAAGTTATTTGCAGTGTGGGCAAGAGTGTGCCCACAGGCTAGCGTTGTGGCTCAGTGGTAGAGTGCTTGCCTAGCATGTGTGAGGCACTGGGTTCGATTCTCAGCACCGCATATAAATAAATAAAATAAAGTCCATTGACAACTTAAAAAAAAAAAGAGAGACCACCTTAAAAAAAAAAAAAAAAAAGATCCACACAGGAGACTAAAGCTCTGAGTGTCACGTGGCCACTAGCACAAATACCTCCAGTGTCACACCTGTACTGGTCTCTAGGAGGCTGTGCCACATTCTATTGCAGGAATTTGTACCCTGGTTTTTCAATGGCTAGCAATCTGGTCTTTAGCCATCAGGACAGCTGTACCCTTCAACAAGCTGCAATACAAAAGAGGAAGCACCTGCTGACAGCCTGGCTCTACCACACCAGAGCCCTAGGCCAAGCTATAGAACTGGTCCAGTCTGACTTCAAAACAACTCAGTGGCACCTCCCTTAGTTTCATTGCCTTATAGTCGCATGGTTATCAATAAAATTAATCTACTCACTCAATTGTAACTTGCTAGGTGCTGTGGTACACACCTATAATCCCAGCAATTTGGGAGGCTGAGGCAGGAGGATCATAAGTTCAAGGCAGCCTCAGCAACTTAGTGAGACCCTGACTCAAAATAAAAAATTTAAAGGGCTTAGGGTGTAGCTAAGTGGCAGAGTACCCCTGGGTTCAATCCCCAGTACCACAAAAAATAATCATCATAATTTGCTCAGTCACTCAAACAGTGTCTATTGAACACAGACAGGCCATATGCCAAAACACTGAAAATACAGTTGCTCCTAGTGCCACCAAGGGAGGACTGTGGTGCCTCAGGGAAATGAGAGGTCATTATGACCTACTCAGGGAAACCTCCCCAAGGAAGGGGTATTTGCACTAAAACCTGAAAAAAGACATTGGCTATTAAGAGTAGCTAGATAGCCGGGCACAGTGGCGCAAGCCTGTAATCCCAGCACTTAGGGAGGCTGAGACAGGAGAATTGTGAGTTCAAAGCCAGCCTCAGCAACGGCGAGGTGCTAAGCAACTCAGTGAGACCCTGTCTCTACATAAAACACAAAATAGGGCTGGGGATGTGGCTCAGTGGTCGAGTGCCCCTGAGTTCAATCTCCAGTACCAAAAAAAAAGAGTAGCTGGATGAGGCAGCTCAATATTTCTCAGAGTATTTATCTGCATTTATGAAATGCCTTGAAACCCAAAGGAAGGCATAAAAATGATACCAATGAAAATAAATATCCCTTTATGATTTCTAAAGCATTTTTTCACCCATTATCCCAGATTCAACAATAGCACGAGAGGGATAAACAAGAAGTGCCATGCTCTTTCTTATAAATGAGGGAACTGAGATGAATGGCAGCTGGATGCCTCACCAATGTCACACAGTAAGTCAAGGAGAAGACTCAACCCCACTCTGATTACTCCTCACTGCCAGCTCTTCTGATGACATAGCACAGCCTTCCCAAGGAAGCTGAGAAGTGAAATGACAGGAGCTGGTATTAAAACCTGGGAACGGGCCATGTGTGGTGGCACATTTCTGTAATCCCAATGACTCAGAAGGCTGAGGCAGGAGGACAACAAGATCAAAGCCAGCCTGGGCAACTTAGTGAAACCCTGACTCAAAATAAAAAGTCAAAAGGTCTGGGAATGTGGCTTAATGGTAGAGCACCTCTTGGTTTAATTCCCAGTACTGCAACCAACCCCCATCCAAAATTTAGGAAAAAAGGACATACACAGGCCAGGCACCCTGTTAGGCACCTGATTCAAGATGGCTATGTGGTACCAGGAAGAAACTAAATGGAAGAATTTATCAGGGCTTCTTAAAATGGACCTCCTCTGCCCCTCCTTTGACTCCTTCCACCTGTTTTTCCCCAAAATTAGACTTTTTAAACTTTTGCTTCTCAATCTCCTCCTTCCAGAAGAAGCAGGTCCTCCCTGAGCTATGACAGTCCTATCCAGGAGCTACCTGGCTATAGCAGCTACTGATCACCAACTCCATCCCTTAGTACTCCCACAAGGCCTTCCCTGTTTCCCACAAATTCAGTAAGGTCTTCCATTTACCTACTTTCTTCTTCTTCTTCTCCTTATTTTTTTTTTTGGTACTGATTGAACCTAGGGGTTACAGGCACAGACTCGGGTCAATTTCTTTACTTCCTGCCCTTTTCCTAATAATATTCATAGCAACTCATGTGCCTGTCTTGCACGCTGATTACTGCTCCCACCAGGGCACAGCATGGAGTAAGAACTCAAGATACCTGACAAATGAATGAACAAACACAGAAACATTGGTGGCAGATGTGGAGGGGAAGCCAGGCCTTTCTCCCCTCCCTGCCATCTCTCATTAAAGCAAGTTAACAAATAGGAATACATTGAATTGATACAATAAAATAATACATGCAAAAGCATATTTAACATTGTGAATGTGGAAGTCACAAATATATATGAATATAGTAGTCCCTCCTTATCTGTGATTTCAATTACCCTCACCATGGACCAAAACTATTAAATGGAAAATTCTAGAAATAAAGAATCCATCTGGGCACTGGCACATGCCTATAATCCCAGTGATTTGGAGGCAGGAGAATTACAAATTCTAAGCCAGCCTTGGCAACATAGCAAGACCATCTCAAAATTAACATAAAAAAGGCTGGGAATATAGCTCAATACCCTTGGGTTTCAACCCCCAGTACCAAGAAAAAAATAAAAAATAGATCATAGAAAGTAGAAAGGTGGTTCTCAAGGGCTGGGGGAGGGGAGAGGGAATTATATTTAATGGATATAGAGTTTCCATTTTACAAGATAAAGTTCTAGAGATTTACAGTACAACAGTGTAAACATACTTAACATTACTAAACTGTACACTCTTTTAAAAAGTTAAATTCAATGTTTTGTAACAACCATAATAAAAATCTGGAAAGCATTTTTAAAAAGAAAACTATTCCCAAGACAGATATCATTTATTCAGAATATCAAGAAGGCGAAAGAACAAATAGGAAATAAGAAGAGGGGAAAGGAAAAGTACCAGTCAATCACAGAGTCCATATATTTAGCTCAGAGTCCACACTGGGTACAGGGCTGAGGAAGGATCAGAAATATATCCACTTGCTAGAGCCCTGGCTCCAGGGAGTAAAGTGGACACTCAGGCAGAAGCCCTCGCTCTCCCAGTGCTTCTACCTCTGGAAAACACAGGTGGTCTTCACTGCTACATCACAGCACAGTGCTCCAGTCAGGATCAGAGAGATCAGCATCTGAACAGCATGGCAAGACACACGCAGCTTACACATAATGCTCTGTGATTATCACAACTGCTGATCTTGGAGGACTACCCATTGCTCTAGCCAAGCTCTGAGGCCTGTGGCTTCAGAGCCCACAAATGCACCCAGCAACCAAAGCCAGCAGTGTCCTGCCCAATGTTACCCTGGCACCCTTCAACATGAAAGGATAACATCAAAAATAGTCCTTTACACAGAAATCCCATGCCCTAGTTCTTGACAGCTGTAATTACAGCCCAAACAGCTTTTGAAAGGGAAAGAAAAAAAAATCTAACAGCCTGGACTTAGCAGTGAATTGCAGGGTTTGGTTAAGACATGCAATCAGAGCATTTGCTATTAATGGTGGTCAGTATAAACAAAAGACTGGACAGTGGACAGCCAGACCAAACAGCTTTCTGGCCAATTAATTTCTCCCTCTAATTTAATGAGCTGCTCATTAAGTGCTGGAAGCAGCTCTAGGGAAGGGGCCTGCAAGAAGAGGCACGTGGGCTGCAATGACTGGCAGGTGATAAAGGATGAGGAGACAGGGACCACAGTCCAGTCCCAAATGCCTCCAGGTCCCATGTCCCAGCCTTCCCCTGCTTCCAGGTGATGTTTTTCTGTGCTTCTTTTTGCTCTGAAAAATTGTGTTTCTAGCTGGGCACAGTAGCACATGGCTATAATCCCAGCTGATGAGGAGACTGAATCAGGAGGATTACCAATTCAAGGACAGCCTGAGAAATTTAGCAAGACTCTGTCCCAAAATAAAAACAAAAAAGGGGCTGGAGTTGTGGCTCAGTGGTAGAGCACTTGCCTAGCATGCGTGAGGCACTGGGTTTGATCTTCAGCACCACATATAAATAATAAATGAATAAAATAAAGATCCATCAACAACTAAAAAAAAAATTTTTTTAAATAAGTAAATAAAAACAAAAAAGGCCAGGATGTGGCTTAGTAGTAAAGATCCTCTCAAGTCTTTAATTCCCAGTACTACAAAAATAGATAGATAGATAAATAGATAGATAGATAGATAGATAGATAGATAGATAGATAGATAGATAGATGGATGATAGATAGATGATAGAAAGAAAGAATTAAAAAGGGCTAAGGCTGTGGCTCAGTGGTAGAGAACCTCTGGGTTCAATCTCCACTACCACCAAAAAAAAAAAAAAAAGTCAAAGTTGTGCTTCTGCCACTGACTCCCTTACTGAGAAGTTGTCCTAATTCTTGGTCTCCAGCTGGGATCATGACTCATTTCATTCAGTGTCACAAAGAGCCTCCAGCAGGAGTTCAAAGGGGACATCAGAATCCCAGGTGTGAATCCCATCTCTACCTGTTCACAGCAGCCTGACCTAGAATTATTTAACCTGCTAAAGGTTTCAGATCCTCATTTGTAAACTGAAATAATAAACTGGGTGCAGTGGTGCACACCTACAGTCACAGCGAATCAAGAGGCTGAGGCAGGAGGATCACAAGTTTGAGGCCAGCCTTAGCAACTTAGCAAAGACTGGAAGCAACTTAGTGAGACCTTGTCCCAAAATAAAAAATAAAAAGGGCTGGCAATGTAGCAGAGTGGTAAAGTACCCCTGGGTTCAATCTCTAGTACAAAAAAAAAACTTAAAAATGCAATAATATTAGCCTCACCCCATGTGGTCAAATAGTAAATAATAAAACATTGTTTCAATATCAAAACACCTAGCAAAGCATCTGATACATAAGTAGCTATTACTACTGGTAGCTACCATTTATAGACATATTACTTTTATGAAGAGTGATATTAGCAACATATTCCATCCTCAGTTGAACACAAATAAAAGAAAACCTTCCCATTCTAACAGCAACAATCATAACAATGGTAACACTCCCAAATATTCCCCAGACAAGGCCTTGAGATTTTTAATTTTTAAAATTTTGTTATTTTTAAAATTTTATTTTATACTGGGGATTGAACTCTGGGGCACTCCACCACTAAGCCACATCCCCAGTCCATTTTATTTTCATTTTGAGACAGGACCTCACTAAGTTGCCCAGGCAGGCCTCAGCCCTGTGATCCTCCTGCCTCAGCCTCCAGAGTCTCTAGGAAGACAGGTGTGTGCCACTGAGCCTGGCAGGCCTCTATGATTTTATCTCAGAAGGCAAAGGAACAGAAGAAGCGGCCTGGAAATATTGACTATCAAGCCTGTGGCCTAAAGGATGGAAATTAGCATGTTCCCATTAGGCCAAGCGAAGAAATGCATTCAGGCCATATGTCTGTCCCTTCCTGGACCTTTATGACACCTCCTATATATCTTTGCATCCCTTCCTATAGACCTCTCTGGGCTTCAGTTAACCTAGAAAATCAGGGTGACATGATCCCCAACTTCACAGCTTACTGTGAACATTAAAGAAAATTTCTCATGTGAAAGTGCTCTGAAGACACTTGCTCATAAGTCCATGAAAAACAAGATTGGTATATTTAATAGTAGTTTCAATAAATACAACTTCATAATTTAAAAAATGGGAGGATTGAGTCACTAAAAAAATTACTTTGTTAGGCTGACGAACTGCTCAGAAAAACAGCAGTGAACAGCTTATTTTATTCCCAACATTGCTGTGATTCTGTTGATCAGATAAAGAACTGACTGAAAGTAAAACCAACAAAGCAAAACAAAGGTCCCAGCTCTAGTTATATGCTTTCCATTTAGGTGAGGAGATTTTTCTAAAGGACAACAAGCAATGAGTTCAAATCAGGCTTCATCCAGAGATGACGAATGCAGTCACCTCTAAAACCAATTTTCTTTAAAAAAAAAAAAATCATAATCCATTTGACTAATCCCAAACCTAACTTTAAAATGCACAGGTCTAAGGTAATTTCTCCTGTTCCAGTGCAGAGCACATGGACAACTTTCCTTCGTGGTAGACAGAAGACAATTTGCTTCTTGTTTAATCTCTGCTCTGTGTACCAGAAGCAGAAAGCAACAGGTTGGAATTTATACCAAAATCTTGGTTGAAATCTCACATTTATTCTTAAAAATTCAAGCAAATATCATATTCTACACAACATAAACTGCCTTTTTTTCAAAAACTATTTTGAGACAGTTACCAACTAGTTAGTTACTAAACGCTTTTCCTAAAATCTTTCAATACAAGTGACATTTCACCATTCTCCTTCACTACCTGACCAATCACCACTATGTATCATAGTGTGCAGAGCTGCAGGCCACACAGAGGGAAGATGGTACCACTCAGCCAGCACATCCATTTTAACTTCAGCCTTTCATCAAGACCAATCATCTAATTCAGAATCACTTCCTGGATGATATAGGGAGAAGGAGTCTGCAGCCTGCAAAGTATATAGTCATTCAATCTGGCACCTCCAGCACCATCTGAAATGGATAGAAGCTAAGATGCTTCAATTCTAGCTCCACACATCCCCACTACCAAACAACTCACCCGTATCCTTCGCATGGCAGCCACAATCTCCACCCTGCTGTTGGGTCTCGGCACATCTAGGCTTCCTACGTACTGTGGGGAACAAGCAAACACACTGTGAGAAGAGCAAGGCAAGTGTCCCTAATAACAGAATGTTAGTACTGGACGGACCTTTGGAAGTCACCCAGTTCATCTCATTTTGCAGATGAGGAAATTAAAAGCCAAAAGGGTATTTTGTTTGAGGGTACTTTTTTTTTTTTGGTTCTGGGGATTGAACCTAGGGGTACTCTACCTCTGAGCTACATCCTCAGCCATTTTTAATTTTTACTTTTGAGACAATCTTGCTAAATTGCCCAGACTGGCCTCAAACTTGCAATCTTCCTGCCTTGGCCTCCCAAGTAACTGGAATTATAGCCATGCATCACCACACCTGACTTTAATAGTTTTTTATTAAAATATCTAAACTGACTATACTTTTCTTTTTAAAACCAAATTACAGGGCTGGGATGTAGCTCAGTGGCAAAGTGTCTGCCTTGCATTTGCAAAGCCCTGGGTTCGACCCCCAAAAATTCCAAAACAAAACAAAAAAAAAAAACCCACCAAAACCAAATTACATACAGTTAGAGTTTAATATATAAGTACTTTCTTGCCATAAACAATTCAAATAAATAACAGAAATATGCAGAGCAAATGAATAAAGTTCCCACTCTTAATAGTTACTGATGTGCATCACTCTTTGTATATGAAGAACATATATTCATAGAAACAAGGGAGATTTATCCTATGTAAAAAGGTTCACATTACATTGTTCTCCAACTTGTTTTCATATACTTTTAGTATAACTTGGGCATCTTTCTACACCACTGCATACAGGTCTACCTCATGTATGTAACGGTTTCCCTACTGATGGGCCCTTAAGGCAATGTCACCCTGCTTCCCTGATGTCACCTCTTCTATACCTCTTTGAGTTCATCCGAGTAGCTTTTTAGGCTAGATTCCTAGAAGTGAGATTGCTGGATCAAAAGTATGGATAATCTCTAGATATCATTCCTTATAAAGATGAAACAAAAAGGAGGACAATCCAACACATATGGAGACATATGAAGCATATAATTATATTGATTCCCATTACATATAAACTCATTGAGATTTGCTTTTCTTGTTTACACACATATCACATAAAAATAGTGTAAAAGATATCCAAGAAATTAACATCCTAAGAATAACTTCAGGTCTACCCAAGCAAAGACTGCATTAATAGGAAAGCAAGAATAGAACTATTACAGGGTGCCCCTTCAGTTGTAATCCCAGTGACTAGAGAGCCTGAGGCAGGAGGATCACAAGTTCTAGGCCAGAACAACGTAGTGAGACTTGATCTCCAAATAAAATAAAAAGGACTGGGAATGTAGTTCAGGGGTAGAGCTGCCCTGAATTCAATCCCTAGTACCGCCAAGAAAAAAATAGGATGGCCACGTGTGCAGGAAAGTTATTTTCTGTAATTGTGGAAAAATAAAGTTTTTTAGAGCTAAGGCCTGATGCCAGTGAGGAGAGTTTCAAAAACTAAATACTGCAAATGGATTTCCCCTAGTATTGATCAATAGTTTGTGCTGATACACTGAGGAACAGGATTCGGAGCAGCCAGTGAGCTAGCTGGTAAGCAGCATGCCCCAGGGACAGCACCACCATGGCACACAGGGAGCAACATGCTTGTTGATAAAGGATCTTACAATTCACTGGGGTTAACAAAGCCTCTGGATCCAATGGTGTGGTCTGACTTAACTATGGTTGGCATTTCTCCTGGCTGAGCTCTGCTGGGGCCACATGGTCTGTCAATATGTCAATGACCCACACAGCCAGGAATGACGTGAGGCCCCTTTGTGATTGCCCAATTTCAAAGGTCCTCCAGTCCACAGGGCAGTTTCCACACACCCTCTCCGGAATGCCACATGGCTGATCTCTCCTGCCCTGAATTCTGTATAATCAGGAACATGGGCCTTTAGGGGCTTGTGTTCCCCTCCACCATTACATGAGTGAGGGTCAGGACCTCAGGACTGAGCAAGGTCACCTGTTATGGAAGAGTGTGGAAGACAGTACCATCCTCTCTGCCACCCCAGGAAAGAAGCTACTGCCCCGTGAGATCCACCGCTGAGCCTGAACACAAATACCCACAAGGGACCGATCCCCTCCCTCTTCCCCCATCCAAGCCCATCTCTCCCTCCTCACAGAGGGCCTCTGCTAGACAGAGAAAGCTGAAGCAGAATACAGGGGAGAGAGACTTCTGGTTTCTTCACAAGGGAACAGAATTCTGCATGTGAGGACTTGTATTAAAGACACCTAACATCTTTGCTAGACAAGTGCCTCTCTCACTCCATCAGCCCCCATCCAAGCTGGTAAATGTGCACAAACACCACATGCCTCCACACACACTTGCTGTACACGTGTGCTCACACATCTCTCAAGCCACCCACCTACCTCACACTGCACACCCACTACTACATCACATTCACTCTTCTTCCTTCCTTTCCAATTGGGTAGACAATCACGAATCTGCCCTTCTGAGAATGGGTATGGAGCAGATAACCCATCTCCACTAAAGTGCACCTTAAGGTCATCCAGAGAGATCAAAAGAACATACAAACTAGGAATCAGGTCTTCACCTCCCCTAGACAAAAGCTGAAAATCTACATTAATAACAGGAATCAAGCCAGGTGCAGTGGCGCACAGCTGCCCATAATCCCAGCAACTCAGGAAGCCGAGGCAGGAAAATCACAAGTTCAAGGCCAGCCTCAGCAACTTAGTGAGCCCCTCTACAATTTAGTGAGTCTGTCTCAACATAAAAAATAAAAAGGGCTGAAATGTGGCTCAGTGGTAAAGCAGCCCTGGGATCAATCCTTATTACCAAAATAATAATAACATGAATTAAAAAGAGAACTACAGTGCCAGGGTAGAAAAGAAAGGGTCAGAAAGCTGGCTTCCCAGGGCAAAAGACCCAGAGGGTGTGATAAGTGAATACATCTTTCTTTACATGTATGACACCACAACCAAGAGTATCTATTAACTAGCCATTACATCCACAGCTAATTTTGGTCTGTCTCCAAGCCTCTATCTTTAATTTTTTAAATTCTTTTTGGTGGTACTGGGAATCAACATGGGCACTCTACTACTGAGCTACATCCTCACAGCTTTTTATTTTTTATTTTGATACAGGTCTTACTAAATTGCTGAGCCTGGCCTCCAACTTGCAATCCTCTTGCCTCAGCCTCCTGAGTAGCTGGGATTACAGGGATGCTCCACCACACCCAGTCCTAAGCCCCTGTCTTGAGCAAAATATGAGTGAAATCATGCTTTCTTTCTGTCCATCTCCCACATCCGTGTTCCTCTCCTAGCTTCCTTGTCCTGATTATCAGCTCCCAGGAATTCCACCTGTGTGTCAAGCCTAAAACCTGGGTATCATCTTTGAAAGGTTGCTCCCTTTACCACCAGTTTATCAGTGACTGAGGCTATTAATTCTCTCCCCTTCACCTCTGTCCACACTGCCACCACCAGCTCCCAGAAAACCTTCCTCTCTCACTTAACTTGCACAATGGCCTCCTCTCTGGCTTCTCCACTGCCTCTGAGACCCTCTCCGCAAGGCTTCCAGAGTGAACTCTTTAAAATGCAAATTAGATCCTTTTACTGCTTTGCTTAAGAATCTCCCATGCTTGCATCCATCTGCTCTGAAGATGACAATCAAAATCCTCAGCACCGCCTACAGTCTGCATGGTCTCACATCAGTGGCCTCTCCAATCATTTTAAAGTTCCTTGCTGGTGAGGTAGCTCAATGGTAAATCCCTTGTCTAAGACGTGTGAACACCAGATTCAATCCTCAGTATAGAAGGTAGGGGGACAGAAATTGCTCAAAACACACTTTATATCCTCACATTCCGGGCCTCCATACATGCTCTTCCCTGTGCCTGTGCCATAACACTCCTCTTCTACCCTCTATCTTCTCCAGTTCTTCTTCTCTCCAACTTCCTGACTCCCAAGGGAATGTGATGCCCATATTGAGGGCTTCCACAACTTGCCACAATTCTCCTCTTATAGCACAATATTTGGCTAAATACATGTATTCATCACTGGTTTTATACAGGTCCAGGCACAAAGGAGATGCTCAAAACATGTTTGATTAATAAGAATCCTCCAAGAATGCTCTGGGGAGAATCTCTACTCTGAGAAGGAGCAAAAGGAGAGGGCTGAGCCCTGGACTCTGTCTGGGCTTCCGGCACTGGCATCCTCAGCCTGCTTCTTCCAGTCAGACATGCACCCCGACCCCTTCCTGCTGTCGCCAACAGTCCTGTTTTGATTTCATAAATGTGCCTGACTTTTACCCAGGTACTTGAACTGGACCTAAGCCAGGCATTCTTTTTTTTTTTTGGTACCGAGGATTGAACTCAGGGGTATTTGACCGCTGAGCCACATCCCCATCCCTATTTTGTATTTTATGTAGAAACAGGGTCTCACTGAGTTGCTTAGCGCCTCGCTGAGGCTGGCTTTGAACTCGCGATTCTCCTGTCTCAGCCTCCCAAAGTGCTGGGATTACAGGTGTGCGCCACCACGCCTGGTTTAAGCCAGGCATTCTTATACCTGAAATGCATATGCAATTCCTGGTTTACCAAGAGACAGTGGTAAATGGAAACCTTTCTGTTGGTGGGTTTTTTAAGCACAGGCATTCTGTAAGACATCTGTAGCATTTCTGCGTCTGCATTCCAGGAATCCCTGCTGTGAGATACCAGACAGGGCCTCTATTCAGAATATCGACCACAGAGTTGAAGGGAATGGGAGGGTAGAATAAAGGAATTTTTAAAATGTCAGGGTCTACTACTACTTTTTCACTAATACCCAGAAAGAAAACATTTATAAGAAAGATGCAAACTGTATGGGTAATCAAGATGTGATATTATGTGTATCTGTTTTATTTGTGGTTTCATTTTCTAGATAAGCAAGAGTTAACAGCATATAAAATTAACCAAAGGGCTTCAAATATTTTTATAAGTTTCTGGACAACCTCAGTCTCAGCACTAGGTACATATCTCATGAAGTGAGTTCATTTCTTACTTCCATGTCATTTCTGGAGCTTAACTTTTGAAGACAATGATAAACTGAACTGTAGGCCTTCTGGTATGCGAATCATATAACACAAAAAGCAGAAAGACACAACAGCTTGATGCAGTCACCAATATAACATAATCACCACCCAGGCTTCTATACTTTCTGCCATCACATTTCTATGGGAACTCCTTTATTTACAATGTTTCTGTTGGGTGTTTCCAGAGACAAGGTAAAAATTTGGATAGCAACCAAAGATAAACACATCAAGTGATCCTGCTTCTGATAAGGCTAGAGTAACTGGTATCAGATTAAGCCTCTCACAAATAACAAATATAAACTATGAACAAGAATGTACAATAAAAACCAGCTGTGGTAGTACATACCTGTAATCCCAGTGACTGAAGACTGAGGCAGGATGATCTCAAGATCAAGGCCAGCCTCAGCAACTTAGCGAGACCCTGTCTCAAAATTTAAAAAGTGAAAAGAACTGGAATGTAGCTCAATGGTAGAGTAATAACTCTGAAAGTCCTAGAGAGACCAAAAGTAGGCAGAGTTTGTCAGGTAATCAACTGGAATAAAGGGAAGGAATTCTCGCAGGGTAATGCAGTCCCCCGGGGAAAGTAGCTAAGTTAGAGTTCTGGCGGAAGAGAAACTGGAACAATCAGAAGAGCTTGAAAGTGAGGCAGATAACTCCTAAACAGGAAGGAGCTGTAGAGCAGGGGATCCCAAAATCTGTGAACACCTCAGCCAGGTTTTTGGAGACCCTGAATTACACTTGTACACAAGGATCTCCAAAGGGCCCAACAGAAGGGAACATCTAGAAGAACAAGGAGACTGAATGAAGCTCTCAACCGCTGCCCACCTCAGGAAAGACAGGTTTAGGATTTAAGTGCAGCCAAGTCAACTGCCTTTAAGAACAAGGAAATACTCTTCAGAAGGGGACAGCCGAATCTTCTGCTGTAGTTTTGTTAAAATTGACTGGCCAATGCAGGCAGGACCACAGGAAGAACAGAGCCCCACAAATGGGCATAACATAAAGGTCCACAGGGCTGCTGCATTCCCAGCTCTCATCTCCTCTCTGAAAACTGCTCAGTTCTACAACTTCAGCACACAGCCTCTGCCACATGAGATGCAAGTATAACCTCCCTCTTTACAGAGTAGGACAGGACCCTAAAGCAGTTAGCCAAAGGCAAAGAAGCCTCCAGATCCTTTCCAAGCTCCCAATTTCTGAACCAGGATTATCTCCCAACCCCCTGCATTCTTCCCAACTGTCTGTCTTAGGGATCCCAAACCAGATCTGGTTTCTACTCTGTACTTTGCCCACCTCCTCATATTCCTCTGACCTCCTGGCCACACCATGTTCTTTCCCCAATATACATGCAAGCATAAAGAAATGTGATAGCCTGTTTGTGTCTAGAAATTACCAGTTGTGATGTGCCCATCTCAGTGAGTCTCTTTACATATCCTGTCTTGAGACTTTCCAGATCCAGAGAATCACAGGTTTAGAGGATTTCAAATGCAAAATGAACCATAGGAATCATGTCTAAAGTTATTTACAGAAGGATTAAAGAACAATCTGTGAAAAGTATTTAGCACAGCTGAGTATCCTAACAGGACTAATGAACATTCACTATTATGATCCCATCCACAGCTACTCTTTTTGACTTGACTGTTTTCTTCCCAGCACTTAACATGCTCTGCCACAATGAAGCCAACCTGGTTCACATGGTTACTATCTTCCCCCATAGAGTGTGAGCCCCTAAAGAGCTGGGACTTTGCCCTCTTATTCAGTATTCCCCACTATTAGAACAGGGCCTGGGAGAGGAGGACTCAAGTATCTGCTGAGTCAGTGAAGAGGAACTGGAGCCCGTAGGAGTTAAGTGCCCTGTCCAAGCACACGTCAGTTCATGGCAGAACCTGGACTGAGAAATCTACTTGGACTCTAGGCCAGTGCTCCTGCTCCAAAGGGAAGTTGTTCCCTTCCTGTAGAAATGCTCTGTGCACAGCTGAGTGTCCTGCTGAGCAGGATTATGAATGTGACCTGGGTGAAAGTTCTCGCCTCATTTAGCATGAAACAAAGCAGCATTAACTGCAGTGGCAGGAGCAGCCCCAGATTCCAGGACACATACTCAGCAAATGACCTTCTACTCAATGTTGCGGGGAGGGGAAGAAAAAGAAAGAAGTTGCCTCAGGATGTCCCATTCCCACTTCTGAGGCCTGATTTGTGCTCCCCAGGTGCTAAGGTTCAGGGAAACAGGGTAGGGACAGGAAGGGCCCATAGGGTCATTTACCAGCATCTTTACTGGATGCAATCCAGACAGAAGCCTCAGTATGGATTCCTTCCCCCACTCGCACATGCTCACACATCCACACACCCCAGAAAAGCTTCCAAAATGCTTGAAATGCAGCTGCACACCACATCTTTATTTATTTGTAGTCTAAGAGGAATGAGGCACTTATATTTCTTCCTCTCTCTCCCAGCTCCTCTGAAAAAGGAAGCACTATTTGAAGGCCATCTGATGGGACTGTGTCACTATTGATCAGTAGCTCAGCAGGGCGGATGAGTGTGCCAGAGATCACAGCAGAATCCTTCCTGCTCCTCAACATTAAGGGGCTGGGTACAAAATAATTGTGGGGACTTGTCTTTATGCTAATGTCATGCAATTCTCTAAAAAGGGACAGAACCATCCAAAGTGCCCATGGGGAGACTGTCTTTTGGTTCTTTTAGTCTCCATCAGCAAAGGCTTAGATAGGTTGGTCTGATTATTATTCTTTATTATGAGGATCTGAGGGATACAGTGAAGAGGGAGGGAGCAGTAAGACAGAGAAACTCTTCTGGCCTTTCAACTTTTGACTCCTGAATGAAAGCTTCAGCTCCATGATTAAAATCTCTGGCTAGTGTCACAGAGGCAGGTGTTTAGCGAAGCCAGGACAACATCCTAGGCAGGCAGCACTTTTTGCTGGCCCACTTGGGATGCTTCCTTAGCCAGAAAGTTATTCATCCTATGGGGAAAAAAGGAAAAGGGAGAAAGTCCAAGCCATGCTGAAGAGAAACATTAACAAAAGCTGAAGAACAATGAAATCAGCTGCAAAACAGCCAGGTAAACCAAGGCAGGAGACATGAACAGAGAATACTATGAAATCAATAGAGTGGTCAGATGAATAGCATAGCTTAAGTGACCTAAAATGTCATGTCATCTAACCTTTCATTGAGACTGAGGCTCAAAGAAAGAACGGAGACATAACTTGAGAGTGGGAGAATCAGAACCAGGGTGGGTCTCTCTCCTCTACACTGCCAAACTAATACTCCAACAGGAAACAAGCAGTCAGGATGAACATATGCCAATGCCCATGAAGGCCTGGTTCACTACACTGAACTCAACTTGAGCTGGGTGAGGATGCCTGTGCACAGATGCCCACATAGTAGTAAGGCCAAAAACAAACCAATGAAAAATTGCTGCGTCTTGAAATTTGCAGGAAAAGACAAGCCATCCTAATTTGGTTCATTCAAAAGACTTTGGGAAAGGAATTGATTGTGTTCATTGACGAAAAGGGAGCAATGACAGTGAAAGAGGGAAAAATAATCTCACTACTGAAGAGGAAAAGGAACTAAAGCAAGGCTCCAGTGGAGAGGGACCTCTGATTCTTCACATAAAGATTGAAGGAGTTGCCAAGCACAGTGGATCACACCTGTAATCTCAGCAACTCAGGAGTTTATAGGAGGATCACAAGTTCCAGGGCAGCTGGGCAACTTAGTGAGGCCCTGTCTCAAAACACAAAAATTTAGGAAAGGTTGGGGATGTAGCTCAGGGGTAGAGCACCCATGGGTTAAATCTTCAATACCACCAAAAAAAGTCTCCCTAAAATAAATATACACTGCCCTGACAATTGAGACTACATATGCCAGAATTTATAAATGTATTTTCTCAGTATTCAGAAAAAACTTTATATATTATATTCTTTAACATATGAGCTAAAATCAGTATTAAGGATATAATTCTGTTTACTAAAGAATAAAATATTTAGGAAGAAGTTTAACGGAAGACTGAAAATTACAAAACAAAATTGAAAGAAGTTCAAGAAGATATAAATCAGTAGAAAGACATCCTATGTTCATAAACTAGAAGATTTAAACTGTTAAAATGCAATACTTTCCAAACAGATCTAGAGATTCAGCATAATCCCCATTAAAATCTACCCTGACTTTCTTGCAGAAATTGGCAAGCCAATCCAAAAATTCATGTGGAAAATATAAGGGACCTAGAACAGAAAGAACAATCTTGAAAAAGAACAAAGGTGGAGGATTTAGACTTCCTAACTTCAAAACTTACTACATAACTTAAGTAATCAAAATAGTGTGGTACTTGCACAAAGCTAGACATATAGATTAATAGAATAAAATTAAGAGTCTAGAAATAAGTTCTTAAATTTATCATCAATTGATTTTTGACAAGAATACCAAGACAATTCATTGGGGAAAGAATAGCCTTTCCAACAGTGGTACTTGGGACAACTGAACATGTAAAAGAATGAAGCTGGACTTCTACCTCATACCATACACCAAAACTAACTCAAAATGTATCACACATCTAAATATAAAGTTTTAGAAGAAAACATAGTACCTTGATTAAGAAATAGTTTCCTACATATGACACCAAAAGCACAAATGACAAAAGAAGAAAACAAACTTTCCCAAAATTAAAAACACTTTTGCTTCAAAGGAGTTCTTTAAGGAAATAGAAAGACATTGGGCACAGTGGCACATGCCTGAAATCCTTGGGAGACTGAGGCAGGAGGATTGCAAATTCAAGGCCTACCTAAGACCTTGTCTCAATAAACGGGGGCTGGGGATGTAACTCAGTGATAGAGCAGTATCTCTCAGTTCCATCTCCAGAAGAAGGAAGGAAGGAAGGAAGGAAGGAAGGAAGGAAGGAAGGAAGGAAGGAAGGAAGGAAGGAAGGAAGGAAGGAAGG